>MUZC01000546.1:211739-223347 GCA_002072015.1 Radix auricularia | reverse complement strand
CTGTCACACAAGGATAGGACTGCACAGCCACTCGAGAAAATGCAACGCAACCCAACGGTGATGCACCATCGTCTCGCGAGACGGAAGAATGCCGAAAATTGAAGGTATTGCAATATGTTAAGTCTAACAAGCATAAATAGTGTGTCTTGATAAATTTGAGTCCATTGATGGCTGAGTTGGTGAGAAAGTAATATTATTAGGGATGTAACGAAGTTCGAAATCAAAGCCAACGACATTCGAACTTCGACTTTTTTTTGAACAAATTCGAAACTGACGGGTCGGATTCGAATTTGAAAAATTACCGTTTTCAGATGAAACAGGGCCGTAGAAATCGTAACTAAAATTAAAAAAACCTAGAGACTTTCGAAAACCCGAAATAAAGAAAACAGATAAAACTAAACTCATAGACCCTTACTTAGCTGTCCATAGATTAGACGTCGTATTTAATCATGAACGTATTTTAGATACACCCCTGTCACCAAATTGTTTTCATCCAAGTTTTCTAAACCCCGGAATAGATATGAATGGATACATATTAGCGTTTTAGTTTGTGTTTACATGAAAATATATTTATATAGTAATGGTTAATAACATGTACAGTAAATACATACACCAGTACAACTTATTCTAACATTAAAAATTCCATTCCGCCATTCCAATCCGCATTCTCATACCGAGGTTTAGGGTGTCTTGTTTTCATCTTGTATTCTGCTGTAAACAAGTAAAAATGGCGGTTGAAATTAAGAAATCGAGTATCGTTTGGGATTTCTTTGAATTAAAAATACTTTTGTGGAATTAAATACATTCATTTAAAAAAAACAAAAAAAACTGCAATATGCATTGTTTTTGAATTACTTATTTTTGTGATTAAAAATCCTTCTTGTTATGGGGGGGCACCGGACTGACACCTTGGTATACTCCCTTTTTTAGCCAAGTGGTGACCAAATCCGCATTCGAATCCTACGGATTTATATTTGCCAAATCCGAATCCGACGGATGCGGATTTTCATCAGCTTTGTAACATCCCTAAATATTATACAAAGGAGGATGATTTCTCATTTAATCTTAACTAGGCGTAAGCAATGTAAAGTTGATTAAATGTTGTTAAAAACTTGTTGTTAAAATTATCATTGGCATTTGTTTTGACTATATATGAGCTGTTAATAGTGCCAGCTAGAGGATGTGTTTTTTTGGAGTGGCATATTTTTTAAATAAAAAAACATAATGTACAATTTTAGAATGTCAAAAAGCAATATTTGCTATGACATGCTATTTGTAGGCGACTTTTGATCTTAAATTATTTAATTTTGTTGTTTACTTTCATTAGTATCTTGTCAATGCCACCCATCTCAAGGAGCCTTACTTTGCATACAATGACTCCAATGGGGAGTTTGAGGAGAGTCCTGAAGTATCTCTTATGTAAGTAGAAAAACCTATTCAACAAGCTGACCGAAAGGCAGGACATACCATTTCTTTGTCTCATTTTGATTATAATTAGACATCAAAGATGATAAAAGTACACTCATTGACCTCACGAGATCAGTCTATGCCTATTGATTTGCTGCCCACTTTAGTATAAAGTAATTATATCTCTTAAATAATTTAATTACTATCTATAGTTAGCAATATAAAGTGCAATAATAATGTTCTACTTATTTTTAAAATTTAATATTTCAAAATTTCTTAACAAATACAGTATTGTTCTTTATTCTTCTTGTGATGTAAAGATCATTATCCTATAAGCCAGAATATAATTTTTAAGCTTTGGTTAGGGTCATAAGCAAAAAAACAACAACTAACAAATGCTATGTTACTTTTAAATGTATTGTGCAAAAAAATTAATAATTGTTATTTACATATATATATATTCCTGGTTTGCTGATTGAGGATCTTTAACTTATGTAGTTAATTCAAACATGCTCCTCTCATACTGAAACTTGTTGAATCATTTAACAACATGGCACCCTGAGCTCCCTTCTCTATCCTACTTCCTGTCCTCATAATCAACTCTGCTGCCTCAGTCGTTAGTCCATTGCCTTGAATTTCCTTAGCTAACTTTTATGAATAGCTTGAGACTGGTCGCCATGAATAAGAAAAATATGATGCTTTTTTCTCTTTGTGAGATTTTCCCACCTTGTAAATTCAGACCATCAGGCACACACTTCATTCACGTCATTCACTTCTCATCCTACACATATCTCCACAATATATATAAATATATATATTGTTGTTGTTTGCCGATCGTGGTTGACGAGGACCATTCTCATCACATTGGCCAAGTGCTTTGGCAGCCTTGTGTGTCCTATGGTGGCTCATTAGCCCTATTCTTACCTGACAAGGTGCGTCCTAATGAAAGATGGTTGGGATTCCATCAAGAGGGCTTCAAGCACAATCCTTCCTGACCTGTCATCTTGGCCTTGCAGCTTGTTGTCTGTTTGCCTGACAGACTGCTATGCCCGATCAGTATCATAAAATGCCAGGAGACTCAGTGGCTGGCTGCTACCCCCCAGGAGTCATTCCCAATGTTGTAAGCCTTCAGTGTGGTCTTGAGGATAAATTTATAGTGCTCCCCTGGGCCTCCACGTGCCACCTGCCCCTCAGTATTAAATTTCTTTAAGTCATTGTTAAAATTTTTGTTTCAATAATTTTTTTAATTACAAAAATGATTGACTATGAAATGTGAAGTATAAGTATGCCAAATTTACCTGTTATTATTAAGATGGTATATTGGAAAACAATCCAAATTTTTGTTGTAATATATAATATATTATCTGATTTCTACAAATAAGGATTTTTTTTTGAATTACATTAAGTTTACTCCATACTTAAACTCTTAAATTTTTTTTTTTATCCCAGTGCATTTGTAAAACTTTTTTTTCCATGTCATACAATTTTTTGTCTTATAGGTTATGATACTAAATTTGTTGCAGTAATAACATTTCAAAACATTCAATTTTCCAGAAATGAACCAGAAGACACGAGGGAAGCAAGTTCTGTTATTGCAAGTATTGCAATGGATACAGAGTCCCAACTTGCAATCAACTATAAGCAATCAGAAAATCCTGCAAGTCTAACTGTTGTAAATGGCAGTATGCCGGGAGCTTCAGAAAGATCAGATGACTTATTGGGTGCTGCTGCTGAGACTTGTCTATCCCCTTCTTTAGCTGATTCAGACAGCGAAGAACAAGACACTGAAAGCATTGATGACCAGCAAACTCCAGAGGCCAGATCATTAAATTTCCATTCCACTCAGAATAATGCAAATCAAGAAAATGGGGATGTTGGAGCTCAGCAGCTTCAAATACCAGAGCTTGGACCAGAGCTTGGGTTGCAGATGAGGTATTTTAAATGACATTGAATTCATTACTTCATAATAGTTATCAGCAAAAATGGTCAACCAATTACTAAGTGTTTACTGGACCATGTGGAAAATTTATTGTAGGGCAGGATACAATGAGTTTGTACATTGAAGATAAGTGAGTTCAATTAAAAAGTACACGTTCAATCATTTGTAAATGGCCATTAATATTTTTCTTTTGCTTTTAAGTTTATACACTGTAATGATTAAATTTCAAAGTTAGATTTAACATTAATGATGTTCTTTAATCTTTTTTCGGGTATCATTTACCTTTACTGAGGTATTGATATTTTAAATATGTTATTTAAATTGATCCCATTTGAACATTTAAGCGGTTGGAATGCTCCTTGAGGGGGGTATTTCCTTACCGAGAAGGGGTGGCCTCTACGCGGCTCGGACCACAAGTAGGGCAAGCGGACTTGACCGCAGCCCGAAACCAACAACCCCTGGCAGGCAATGCCGAAGTCTATTTAGGTGTTATGTGCTTGCCAAAATGATTATATTGCTGTACAGATCTTGGGCTGAGCATCAGATACAATGCCGATGATGAAAACCACAGAACCCATTGAGGGTCAGGATCTCCATAGCGACTGTTATGTCTCCCTCAAACATCGAGTGGTGACGATTTAGGGGTAGGAGCGCCAGTGCGGATTAGCAAAATGTGGTGTGAAGAACTTAGCAGGACACCTACTCTGAGGAAACCTTCTAGTGGGGGTAACACCCTAGGTAGGCCATTGATGACCCCCTGCTCAGCGACAGTCCTTAATCTTAACGACTCGTATGCAAAATTGGGGTGGCTACAAGGTTGTAGCGAGTCAAAGTTGGAAATTCCACCCCTCCGAGGGTTTCCCAGAAAGACCGATTAAGATTACTAGTCTCAGCTGCTGTTAATCACTCATCATATTTATTTGTAAGATCTCTATCGTAAAATTGTATATATATAGTTATAGATCTAGATTTTTCAAAGCATTGACTTGCTTATTTCTCCCTAAATATTAAAAAGCTGTAAGCTTTTTAAAAACTCAAAGAAAGACATTTACCCAATTTTAATAACTAAAAAATCTTACTTTTGAATTTTTTAACAGGTGGATGGAAATAATGTTGTACAAGCTCCTGGTCCTATCTCTTACCCCTCTGCAGAGGAAGGATCATTTTTGGAAGATATAGATGTCAATGTTTATATATTAAATAGAAATCCATTGAACTATGATATAAACATAAGACGTTGCCGCAGAATGCAGCAAAATGGAAGTAAGTTACTGATTGAGGGTAAATAAGCAAAGTGCACCGAATCAAGTTTGTTAACATTATTTATTATATCTAATAAAAAATGTGTCAAGCTTTTTGTTTATGATCTATAAAATGTGTTCAAATAAAGTATAATTTTCAACTAAATTAGTTGCCAACATTTTTAAATCCCCACTTCAATTCATATGCAACACAAAATATACATATATTGAAAGTCAGCTAACTTAATTCATGTTGTTCCAGATCAAGAAGGGGTTAGATTTTATAGCATAATACTATAGAAAAGATGATGATTTTAATATATTATATGATTCCTTGTTAAGCTCCTTCTTACAAGAACATTTTACTAATAATTTTTTCTTCTTTACTAATGTCAACAGGGTTCCCAAAGTGTTTAATATGTTTCAACCTCCAAGCAGCTGTAGAAAATGCTCCATGTTGTTGCATTTGTTACTGCATCGACTGTGCCCCTGGAATGATCAAGTGTGCTCTCTGCTATCAGGACATCTAAACATGTTCATCTCTATTTTAATTTGAAGCACCCACCATCAATTGAATGATCATTATTGTTCCTACATATGTGGAATAGGTTTGGAATGTTTCTGTGATTTTTGAAGAGGTAACTTGCTTTTCATAAAAGAGTGCCATTAGACAAAAGAATTATGAACATGTAAATTTTTATAACCGATTGTATTTTTTAAAATTATAATTACGTGATTAAAAAAGAAAATGTCTTTTTCATTTAAATGTAGATTTTAGAAGTAGTGCCATTTTGCATAATTTTTTTAAGGAATGAAATTATGCCTTGCTAAATGAATGTTATCTTTGTTCAATCAATTTCTTTATATACTTTTACCATACTTAAAAATTGCTAATAAAACTAAACTATACATGGATGTGCCATAATTTTTTTATTGCTTAAAAATGAAGTTTCCTTCCCTCTATTTATGTTTGATATTAAATGATATGTTTAATTACTTAAATGTAAATGCACTTAATTTTATTGAATATATTTAATTAAGATAATAATTGTGTTGAAATTTAATGTTATTTTAGAGATGAAATATATTTTTTTATTCATGATATACCTGAAATATTATACCATCTGAAAGGTTTTGGAAAGGTAGTCCGAATCCTGTTATACTTACTTTTATTTCTTGTAGTAGAAAGTTTTTATTATCAAATATTCATTCTTCAAGCCAAAAGAAGCTATGTGTACTTGCATATATGTTTGCCAATGTACAGGGATTATTTTTAAAGTATGTTTCTGCCTGCGTTAAGGCTATGATAGGGGTATACTGAGTTGTACAACTATAAAAAGGAATGGATGATGCATGCCTGCGTTAAGGCTATGAAAGGGTAAACTTAGTTGAATAACTCTAAAAAGGAATGAATGATGTATGCCTGTGTTAAGGCTATGATAGGGGGGTACACTCAGTTATAAAACTCTAAAAAGGAATGGACGATGCATGCCTGCGTTGAGGCTACTATAAAGAGTTAATTATTAGAGAAATAAATATTTCAAGTTATGTGCCTGTGGTAAGGCAGTGTTTAGTCTTTCTTATTTATACAATAAAAATGGTACTCACACAGTTTTGTTGTAAGTTTTGCCTGCGGTAAGGCCAAAAGTGAAGATGGGCTTAAAATCTTTTTTTTAATGGAAATTTTGGTGGTCTTGAGCTTGTGACTTTGTTGAAAATCCATTTTTATCTTCATTGGACATTTATTGCATTGATTTATCTTAAGACATGTGAACCTGAAAATGGTTTCATTAATTTTAAAAATCCCAATTTCTTGCCAAAAGTTCAAATTTCAGCTGCCGGGCTAGTTTATTAAGGTGAAAAAAAAACACTGCCATGCCATTCCACTACTTTATTGGCTCCCTGTACAAGCATGCAATTCAAAATGTCTGTTCTCTGTCACAACTTTTTATCTCACTCATGCCCCTCCCATCTTACTAAACATCTGTCTATGTATTCATCGTCTCATCAGCAAAGCTCTTCTGCAGTTTCTGTTCCTAAGACACAATAAACATTTGGCAAAGATCTTACTCTTTTTATGCCCTCAAACAATGAAATTCTCCACCATTGCACATTTTTATAGTATTCCTACTATATTAAGGCCTTCACTACTGCACTAAATACACATCTTTTCATACTTTTCTTTATAAATTAACTATTAAACATTTCTGTGACAGAAGGCGTTGATGGGCATCATCACTTCATTATGTTCTGTTTAATTAGATATGAATGTTTAAAATCAAATGCACTTAAGTGTTACTGTTTTTAGGAAAAGTGCCGTGGGGCCCAGCTGTTAGCTGTGGTATTGTGTCGTATAAGTTTTTATATTATTATGACAGTTTGTCATAGGCATGTTTTGAATTTGGGAATATCATGAATAACAGTTTTAAAATTCGTTTACATTATATATATATATTTTTAGTTGGGTTAGAAATGTTTCAACTAATATGAAGTTGATTTAATATGACTAACAATGTGGAGCAGGAGCTTCAAAATCCCATTCTAATTTAAAAATACAACACAAAGTCACAAAGATAGGTGTTTGGAATAAAAATTAAAGGTTTATAATTTAGAAGGCAAAAGAGAGATCTATAAGTGTATGAATGAGGGAATTGCATATGTAAAACCTCATAAGCATCTGCCCTACATGTTTAGTCATATAAAATCTATGTGCTTGAACTTTAATTTCTAATTTTTTGTCCTCTTTTTAGTCGACTTAAAAATTTTTTGTTAAAATTTTTTTTTTCAACTCTATTTTTTTTATTGATCTTTTGCACTTAATGTCATCTGGCTTCTTTAAGTATTGAAAATGTTCATGTTAGCTTCCTGGAGGAGTTTTGTCTTTCCTGAATTTAATGTGTCACATGCTCTCATTTTAATATTTTATTTAAATGGTTAATTATGATATGTTTCCTTTCCCTTGGAATCCTGTCTGATATTGCATCCTGTATTGGTAGGCACCAGTGATTAAAGTGCTGATCACATGCTGGCCAGCCACTAATAAATTTAAAGGAATAAGTGTTAAAACTGATAGTTGGTACCCTCATTGGGCTACTCACCAGTCTCCTGTTAACACACCAAGTTGGGACATGGTTATCACCAGGCTTATCCATAACTGATATTTATGTTTGTGATTTCTTTGTTTTAAATATCATTCCAATTAATAGATGATATCATACAAATAGATGAATTTACAAAGTTAATGTTGGCAGACCGAAGTATACCTTCTTCAGCAAGTGAAATAGTTTAATAACTTTTTAATTTATTTATTCAATGTCTCAATTGAGAATTTACAGTGTGAATGTTTTCATAATGTTAAAAAAAAAATTAAATTCTAAAGCAGCCATGTTAAGTTTTATATTTTAATGTTGTTGTAAATATAAAAAATTCTAAATCTTTCTCCCGGTGTACCATCATCATTATCATTTTTCTGTTAATTTCCTTATGGCACATAGGCTCTTTTTGGGGTCTTGTTGTCTTGCTTTATTGTCATAGTCTTTCCTGGGCAACCCCCTTTCCCGGTGAATGAAGCTTAATTTTTTTTTGTGGATGATTTCTACTCTTAATTACTAGTTAGACACATTCGTATTGGTAATTTTGTTTTTGATAAAAATTGTTGCTAACTTACATTTTTAAAATTATTAACTCCATACATTAACTTTAAATAGCTAATATTATGTACTTTAATTTATCTCTGTTATTATTAATTTTCCAAGAGGGTAATACTCTGCTCCTGCTTATATTTATCTTTTATGAACAGCACTCCTGATCTCAGGTTGAAGTAGCTGTTTATTTTTTTATCATTATATTTTTTTTTAAAATGGAAGAGGAATTATTTAGACTTAAAGTTAACTGTTCTAATTTTCTTTGACAAAATTAAATATACAATATTATAAAAAAAATTACCAGTCCTCCTTAATTTGATGACTAATATTACTTTAATAGCTATACTTAACTATGATAGACAGATATATAAACCTGTAGGTAGTAGTTTAAAATGCTCACTTAAGCACATGATCCAGAAAAAAAAAGATATACAAAAACTGTTTTTGTATGCTCTAAACTTCTGCCTATCCCTCTCCCTTATTTACTTCACTTAATTTGTTTTACAATGATGTAAATTTAATTTTACCACTTATGTATTTTTTTTCTACTGATTAAGACACTTGCCTCAACCTCAACACATGTATTTTTCTATTAATAAAGCTTATCATTCGCTCACACTAATTGTGTCTCTTGTATTCTAAGCTTACCAAAGACAATGAGAGAGAGAAAATGACAATGCTGAGTTTTAAAGTAATATATTTTTAATTTTAATGTGAAGAAAAAGAAAACAAAATAATGAAATAATTAAGGCAGTAATCTATGACAATTTTTTTAATTAAAAAAGAAGTGTGATTAGCATTTTAAATCTGTAATCAATGTCATATTATACTGTTATTTCTATAATGCCTTGCAAACAATTTTAATTACTAAAAATTTTTATAAAGAAATGTATTCATATATTTTTTTATCCTCTTAGAATGTGTATGGAAGTTAAAATTATACTATTTTGACATAAGAATGGGATTTTAGTTCAACCATCTTTTGCTATCACTATCATTCACACCAAGTTATGATCTTCTGTATTAAGGGCCCACAAATACATAATTATGGCTCTTTTAAGATGTTAAAGTTTTTTTTATATACTTCTGACAACATGATGCCCTGTAGGGGTAGAAGAGACTAGAGATAGGGGGACCGGAGACAATAACTAATCCTCTTACTGTTCATAGGAATGATCCCATTCATTCTTTAAGAAAATCAAAGACCCTGTGGTCAATGTCAGGGATATGAGAATCCTTGTGGGTGAATGTTCTTGACTGACTGAACACGAGTTCACAAATATGATGTTCAGTGAGTGTCAGGACTTGCGAGGGGTCAGAGAGAGAGACCAACAGTTGCGACAAAGGACCAGTTGGGTAAGAGCATAGAGAGGCAGTGAAGTGAGACCTGATCGAGCCCAAGGTGGTCGAGGCTACACTGGTAAAATAAGATTATGTTGGATTGTTGTACAGTAGTTGTATAAAGATTTGATTTGTTGTTCTATGAAGAGCAGTCAGTTCTACAACGGAATACTGATTTGAAATATTATGTGTCAGTTTTTTTCCATGTACTGTGTGCAACCGGGGAGCGAAGGCAAATCCCTATAATATAAGACATGACAGTCAAGTTACATGAGCTCTCTCGGTTACTTTGCTGAGAGTTGCAGGTTTGGCTCTCAAGTGGCATGCCGAGATGGTCCCTGGTTCAAATCCATGTGAAGGCAAGGATTTGTTTCCGGGGCCTAGGGTGTCCCTGAGTCCACCCAGCTCTGAATGGGTACCTAACACTAGATAGGGAAATAAAGGCGGCTGGGTAATGCGTGGAACCCTCATAGCCTTGGCCTGTGAACGCTGCATCACTTGCCAACAAACCGGCATGGTCTGTGCAATTATCTTCTGTATAGAAGGAGCGTCTGTACAGATAAGACAATGTCAATGAAGGCAGGAACATAATACCATTTCCATTCTTTAGGGTGTCCCTGAGCCTGAGTCTACCCAGATCTGTCTGTATATGAAATCAGTAAGACACAAAAAGAAAACAAGATCGGGCCATGATGTTCAAGGGCTCGAAAAAAAATTATAAGAGTAAAAAAATATAAATACAATAAATCGTAATTTTAAAAAAATATGGCAGCGGTGGGATTCGAACCCACGCCTCCGAAGAGACTGGTGCCTTAAACCAGCGCCTTAGACCGCTCGGCCACGCTACCCACGTCGAGTGAAGAGTTAAAGTAATTATATATTTTATGACATTGTAAACTGTAATCGTAAAATCAAATTTAAAGACTATTTACAATGTATTTAATTTTATACTCTTTGAAAATGTACATTATCTTTTAATTATTACTAATTTCAATCCTATGATTTTTTAATCATAGGTACCTCTGGTAAGATTTTTTTTCAAAGTTTTTCCAAACCAATTATTTATGTTATTACAATTTAGAAATCGGTTTCCGGTCTAAATATTATTGTTTGTATTTGAGTCTTGACTCTAGAAATACGTCCCGATGTAGTTGTATTAAATTATTTATTAAAAAGTATCAAAAACAGTTCTGAAAGGTGGGTTTTATCTAAGGCAAGCGTTATTCGCACGGTTTTGACGTCATAACCGTGCCGATAATTTTGAACATTATTACCACGGTTCAACCGTGCCGATAATTATTCAATTCCCACGGCCCACGGTTTTGAAATACTGATCTACTCACCTACTGTCTTACTAACTACAAATTATAACTAATAATGTAAAGTATTAGTATAGTTGATATTTAAGTTTAAGAACAATGACTACAGTTAATTGATTTAATTGTTGTTTAATTGAGTCAAATAAATATTCTTAGACCTAATAGCCTGCGCAAATAAAACAAATATAAATAAATCGGAGTGTCTACTGCTACGACAAAGTAACGGCAGACAACCCAAGCGGATGTGGCTGGTGCTACAATATGTCGTAATGCCAGCAACATCCGCGCGGGTTGTCTGCCATTACGACAAGTTACGACATGTCGTAAACAATTTTCTGTATTTCAATTATGCTATTTACTACAGTCGAACCCACTTACCTCGAGCTCGGTTAGCTCGACCACCCTATTTTGTAGACGCTTTTTATTGGAAACGCCAAATTCTCTCTTTGTCTTAGCATTTTCTCGTCGTTTAATTCGATTTTTTTAAGTCGCCGTAACCTCATAACACGAGCACAAAAAATGGTCAAATTTGCCACTTAACATTGGTTATCTCGATCCCCATGACCAATCGCCAGCTTTTGAAAATGTTAGCTATGATTTTTTTATAGGATGTGGCTAGCGCTACGACAATTTTGTCGTAGCGGCAGACGACCCGGTCGGATGTTGCTAGCATTACGACATGTCGTAGCGCTAGTCAGGAAACTAGTGCTACGACAT
>MUZC01000546.1:173550-211051 GCA_002072015.1 Radix auricularia | reverse complement strand
CCCCCCCCCCGCCTCTCTTTGCACTATTTATGACGAGCAAGTCGGCGGGGCATGATACGCTATGCCTCATTCGTCTGACAATGTCTTCAAATCCCGCACCCCCCGCTTGTGTTCAGCACTTTTTCGCGATGCCTTCAATTCAGAGAATTTTTCAAAAATATCTTTCAAACAAATTTAGTAACAGTAACAGTGATGGTTTATAGTCATTTTTTAAACTCTTGCCTCACCTTTTTCGTTGGTGATGCCGACTGAGTGTCAACTCGCGAATCAAAAAGAAAAAAATAATATTAGCATAATTAAATACAGTTTTAGTCGTAACTGTAAGTAAGCACATAACACATTTTTACGACTGTCGTAGCAGCAGACGACCTGACCGGTTGTCGTAACGCTAGCCAAGCATATGTGGATTGGCTAGTGTTACGACTAGTCTAAAATCTAAATATTTTTTATTTTAACAGATTTAGTCAACGTATCTGCTTTTCAGAATAATAACAAAAATTATGTGCATACTCATTATGATGTTTAAAAAAAAAAATAATAAATGAAATTAAAAAAAAAAAAACATGACTGGGGCGGGATTCGATCCCGCTATCACTATCAGTAGTGTCACATCATTGCAGAGCAACCAGACTATTACATGATCTAGCGAAGCTGATATGAAAGAGTAAAAATTTTTTAAATTATAACTGTTTTTCATTTAATGGCTCAATCTAGATTTTCTTTTAAACCTTTAAAATTCATTAATAAGCTTATCTAGTGATCATGAATTTCATTATGAGAATTATGGTTTAGTATTTAAGTATTAGTAATAGCACATTTGAAAATACAGAAAATTGTTTACGACATGTCGTAACTTGTCGTAACGGCAGACAACCCGGTCGGATGTTGCTGGCGTTACGACATGTCGTAGCACCAGCCACATCCGCGCGGGTTGTCTGCCGTTACTTTGTCGTAGCAGTAGACACTCCGTTTTTTATAACCAAGGGAAGTTTCTGCCTCACCAGGGTCTGCTGGTGACGTCACAGCCCACTTGCGTTTTGCTCTCAGCGCTGTGTTGCTTCTGGTACAATGGCAATCGCCAGCTTTTGAAATTCAAGCAAGTGACTTCGAAGGCACAGTATCGCTCAATCTGGGAATCACCACAAAACGGCGTTATATTTAAACTTAAACGGTCTTTAAAAACGAACGCTAATGATGGGACGATACCAAAATCATAGGCTGCTTACTGTAAACAAGGCTCCCCAGATTTTAAAATATATAATATAACAGACTACAGACAGTTTACCCACCCCCACTCTCAATCTCCCACACCATTGTTGTTGGTTAGTCCTATTAGCATCAAGTTACCGAAGGAATTCTTAGTCCATTGTAAACTGAGGGGATCGTATGGAATAATTAAATGTACCGTGTGCAGACTTGTTGTCATTGGCAACCATTCATCATTCAACCTCATTTTGACTATTACATGTACTGTACTACTGCTTTGTTCTCATTGTTTCATTCATAAGAATTTGCCGTGTGCAAAAGCCCTTTAACTATTGGTTAGAATTAATTAAAATATGTCAAAGTTGAAGGTTCAAAAGTTCAAAAGTAGTACCTAATTTATTTGTGTACGTTTATATAGTGAAGAGTTCGCTTTGTCATGAGTCATATATAGGTCACGATAGACCATTCTGATCTGATGGGACAGACCCAAAGAAGATGATTAGGAAGAGAATGGTTTGGGGACAATGAGGGGATGTGTAGGTTACTTATTTGTGTAGCTTGTAAGGAAAATCAAGCAAGTGGCTTCGAAGGCACAGTATCGCTCAATCTGGGAATCACTGCAAAACGGCGATATATTTAAACTTAAACAGTCTTTAAAAACGAACGGTCTTAACAACCTTAAGAAAGAGTGAGGAAATAGGGTCCCGATATTCCGATACGATTCTGATTAATCGTCCCATCACTAATTAACGCACAACACGTACATAAAGAAATTTCAAGCGCATGTTAATATTTTGCCGCCATATTGGTTTTCGCTTTAACTCGATCATCGGTTACGTCGATGCCATTTTCCATACCCCAACGCCGTCGACTTAAGCGGTTTCGACTGTATTACTAATACTTAAATACTAAACTATAGTTCTCATAATGAAATATCATGATCACTAGATACGCTTATTAATGAATTTTAAAGTTAAAGGTTTAAAAAAAATCTAGATTGAGCCATTAAATGAAAAACAGTTATAAATTTTAAAAATTACACTTTCTCAGTAGCTTCTCTAGATCAAGTGATAGTCCGGTTATGACACTATTGATAGCCGTCATGTTTTTTTTTTTTTTTTAAATTTCATTTATTATTATTTTAAAAAAAAAGAAATATAAATAATGAGTATGCTGATAATTTTTGTTATTATTCTGAAAAGCAGATACGTTGAATAAATCTGTTAAAATAAAAATATTTAGATTTTAGACAACTAGCAACATCCGGTCGGGTCGTCTGCTGCTACGACAGTTGTAAAAATATGATATGTGCTTACTTACACTCGACCTCCTCCTACCATAAATATCGATAATGAAAACTTGGAGGTTGTGGACAGCTTCACCTACTTGGGATCCAAGGTCTCCAATACACTGTCCATTGAAGAAGAAATAAACAGCAGAATTGGCAAGGCAGCCGCAACAATGGCTAAACTAAATAAGCGGGTCTGGCAAAACACCAAGCTAACGGAGAAAACCAAACTGTGCGTCTATCGAGCCTGTGTAATCAGTACACTACTATATGGGAGCGAGACATGGACCACTTATACATCATAAGAGCGTAAGCTTAACAGCTTCCATTTGAGATGCTTGCGCCGCATCCTTGGTATTAAATGGCAAGAAAAAGTGCCTAATAGTGAGGTACTAACGCGTGCCAATACCCAAAGCATGTTCTCAATTCTTAGTGAAAGACGCCTGAGGTGGCTAGGACATGTCAAAAGAATGAGCCCCGGCCGCATCCCGAAGGACCTCCTATATGGTGAACTTGCTTCAGGAAAGAGGAAAACAGGTCGCCCACGCTTGCGATTTAAAGATGTCTGTCAAAGGGACATGAAAGCAGCCAAAATACATACAAGTGACTGGGAGTGTAAGGCAGAAGACCGATCTACGTGGCGCACAGTTGTCAAAGAGGGTGTCATAGTAGCCGAGGAGCGAAGAATGGAGGAGGCTGCAGACAGAAGAGCCAAAACATTTGGAAGCACAGAACTCGTGTGTAAAAACTGTGGCAAAGACTGTCACTCAAGGATAGGACTGCACAGTCACTCGAGGAAATGCAACCCAACCCAACGGTGATGCACCATCGTCTCGCGAGACGGAAGGATGCCGGATACAGTTACGACTAAAGCTGTATTTAATTATGCTAATACTCTTAATTTTTTTTTCTTTTGATTCGCGAATTGACACTCAGTCGGCATCATCAACGAAAAAGGTGAGGCGTGAGTTTAAAAAATGACTATAAACCATCACTGTTATTTAATTAATTGGAAGATATTTTTGAAAAATTCTCTGAATTGAAGGCATCGTGAAAAAGTGCTGAACGCAGGCGGGGGAAGCGGGATTTAAAGACATTGACGAAGGAGGCATAGCGCATCATGCTCGCAGACTTGCTCGTTATAAATAGTGCAAAGAGAGGCGGGGGGGGGGAGCTGAGAAAACGGACACAAACAGCAGCACAAAGTAATGGGGAAAAAAAGGCGAGTAAACAAGGAGTCCTGTGCTGTTGTTATTACCTGCGCCCCCCCCCCAATAGTAATAGTATTAGTAATAGAGTGAAAATGAGGTAGAAGGATGAATGGAATGGTTTCCTGTGTCAAGTCTTCACACGCAAATGTTATTATTCCACACTTTAGGCTTTGGCTTTACGGTATACTAAATTTTAATGCATTGGCATCACTTATACAAGTATACTACAGACTATAGTATAGCAATATCGGCTGATATATTTATAATCGGTAGACCAATATTAAATCTATTTAAATAATTTATTTAAATAAATTTAGATTTTAGAATTAATACACACACAAATAATGTTGTATTATAATATAAATGCGTATACAATATAAAGAAGAGTTTTTTAAGATTTAATTCTTCCAGGTGTTTACTGCAAAAAGTGACTAAAACTAGTCATAGCGTATGTCGTAGCACTAGTTTCCTGACTAGCACTACGACATGTCGTAACGCTAGCAACATCCGATCGAGTCATCTGCTGTTATGACAATCTTGTCGTAACGCTAGCAACATCTCGCCGTATCGTCTTCTGTTACAACATGTCGTAGCACTAGTTTCCTGACTAGCGCTACAACATGTCGTAACACTAGCAACATCCGACCGGGTCATCTGCTGCTACGACAAAATTGTCGTAGCGCTAGCCACATCCTTAATAAATTACAAGATTTAGTTACTGAAGACTGAAGTTACTGACACTGAGTTGACATTGACACTGACAGACAGTGTCACTGTGACTCAATCACAATGAGTTAATGGCTACAAATTATGAAGATGATTATGAGATTTTGAACAAAAAATATCCAACATTATTCACACCGTAAACTAATTTTGCTGTCACTGATATTGATAGTAATAGTATTTGAGCAAGAGTCTGAGCGGATATGCATACCGCCGATCGCTAATTAATTATTAATGATTTATAATTAAGCATTGATTAATTAAAATGAAAGACTTTATGATGGTAAAGCATCATTTTAAAAAAATAATTAAAAAGTGAAAGTCCGTACTCTGTTCTGTACTGAGTACTGTAAGTAAGACTGAGTATAAGTATAAGCATAACAGTAACAAGTTACTTCAGTAACAGCAGTAACAGTGACTCACTCAGTACAGTATAGATAATAATAATAAAGGCATGGGGTGAGGGTATTTTAAAAAAATTGCCCCTGGAAAAAAGCCTGCTTGAGTGTTTGCAAGCATTGTCACTGTGGTTGTAAAACGAAAACCAACAAACAAACAAAAAAAACCCCAACAATAACAGAAAAGAAAAAAAAAGACTTATCAGGATCGATCCGCTAACCAATAATGTCACTTTAGCTGACTAACCATTAGTCTAAAGCAGCTTATATGAGAATTTGCGATTATTTAAAATTATATCCAATTATCATTGATAAGACATCAATCAATTTTTATGGCAGCGCTACTTTAAAATTTCAGTAATCATTAAATTGTAACTAGTATTAGTACTATAAACATATAAATATTAGTACTATTAACATATAACTGCACAATATAGCCTAAATCAAGTGAAATCGGCTATTATTTTGTTTTTCAATGTGATCAGCTGCTGGGAGTACGCATGCGCAACGACCCGTGCCAATAATTTTATAAATCATATGCACGGGCAAAACCGTGCGAATAATCACTTGGTTTATCTAAAACACTCTTTTAGGCTTCCTGATTTTATTTGATTATTTATTTCCTTTTAATTTAGTTTAATTCAGCTAAATGTTTTTTTTAAATCTTGAAGTTCAATAACACTATAACTATACTATAACTATAACAGATTTTCACTTTTAAAGTTTTATAATTATAAAATTTTATAAAATAACCTTTATTAACGTTATTAAGACTTTCTTATTTTATTTTTTAAGAGACACTTCAGACACTTTTCTTTACTTTATTAACTCTGTTACTATTACTTTACTTCCATTTTAATTTAAAGTTTTAAAAATTAAAATTTAACTAAGACCTAAGACTAAGACTTAAAACACACAGTCACACTCACACAGTTTATAATAATAACAAAGTGCTACCACAAAGTAAAGGCAGACAACTGGCAAGACATTGCTAGTTCTACAACATGTTGTAACACTAGCAACATCCCTTTGGGTTGTCTGCTGCTACGACTGGTCATAAATTCTATGCCTATGCTGTAACTGTATTTTAATTATGCTAATATAATACTTCAATACTAAAATATAGTTCTCATAAGTCATAATCAAACTTCATTATTACTATGTTATTTTAAGCTGATTAATGAATTTTAGAGGTAATAAAAATCTTGGCAATCCTCCGAATCCCAGTCCCAAATTATTTTTTGTGAGTTATCGATTGCTATTTAGTTAATCAGTATATAATTCAGCTTAATTTCATAAATAAAAAAAAAGTTATTGCAGGTAGGCCAGCCGCTCAAATAAATATTACTCCCATGTTTTACCTGGAGCGCAACTAGCAGGAATTAAACTCAACTATCGAAGGACTATGGATGCAAGCCAAACGTAAACTCTGGTATCAGAGTGGTTCAAGTCGAGCTCTGTTTGCAAGCTACTTGTTGGCCTTTCAGTTGTGCAACAGTCACAAGCAGAATGTTTTCGGCAGCTATTTGGGAATGCTGTGTGATAATTAGAATATTTAGTATTTAATGAATTGTTATCGGACAATATGTATCACTTGTCCATATCCATTTTTATCAATAAATAACTTAAATAACATACTTTCATGGACTTAAGGCTACTTCCCCTTACTAGCGTAAAATAATTTGGGACCGGTATTTGGAGGATTGCTAAAAAACTTGATTGGTGGACACTAAATGACAAAGATTTAAAATTTAAAAAAAATTGACATCAGACTTGAGCTTCGCTAGGCCAAGGGATAGTTGCATGTGCTTAAAAGTTTTAAAAAAACAACCTCAATGAATGCATTGGTGATTTTAATTTTTGTTGTTCTTATTCTGAAAAGCAGATACGTTGATTAAATCTTAGGGAACTATCAATATCCGATATGCATTTTTGCGGGTATTACCGACATTTTTTTGCTTTAAACTAAGTTTCTGATACTGATATTGATATGTTTACTGTTTACAAGTTCCATATCATGACCTTCATATGACTCATGACAAAACAAACTATCCCTTTTAAAGATGTACAAAACACATTAGGAACCCCTTTTATACCTTCATCTTTGACTTATAATTATTAATTTTAACCAATAGTTAAATAAATTTTATACACGGCTAACTTTTATGAATAAAACAACTAGGACAAAGCATTATTAATAGAGTGAAAATGAGGTTGAAGGATAAATTAGAATGGTATCCAATGACAAGTCAGCACACGGTCAATTTAATTTAATTAAATTAGTGTCAATTTAACACGAAACAAATTGTTTTAGATTCCTGTGATTCTGCCCGCATCTTTGCTATCTAGAGTCTAGAGCATTTCATTTATGGTATACTAAATTTTAATAAAACTTGGCATCATCATCACTTACACAAGTATAGCAAAATCGGCTGATATAAATAATATTTGGTAGACCAATATTAAATCTATTAAAATAAATTTAGATTTTAGAATTAATACACACAAAAATAATCCCAGATCTATTAATGTTGTATTATATATGCATATAAAATATAAAGAAGAGTTTGTTAAGACTTTATAGTGACTTGGTTCTTTCCAAGTGTCTACTGCTTAGAGTGACTAAGACTAGTGGTAGCAGAAATTTCCTGACTAGCATTTCGACATGCGCAAGTCATAGCGCTGGGACCATCTTAATAATAATAAATACTAAATCAGATATTCTGAGATATTGAATTGATATATAATATTGATATTGATATCATGATTCATCAACAGCAACCAAATGATGATTATTACAAGTAGAAAATTTCTCAATCAGAATCAGTTATTCAGAGTAATCAGACTCAGAATCCATCAATGTAAATGTGCATATTACTATAATGTTATGAAAAAGTCCAAATAAGCTATATGCTATAATATATATATATTCAAGATTTCAAAAGATTTGAGCAAAAATTTTGTGGGCACTCGTGGGTAAGTGTGCTTGGTCTTGGAACCCTGCTGTAAATGAGTTCAATGATGGAAATGTGCATTGAATTTGGACAGAAGTGTCAAAGAAAATATCAAAGATGTGTGATTCTAAGAACTTTTTTTGTTCATATTTCAGTTAAAAAATTTTCTTTTGATTGTTGCAAAGTAATTCAGAGTAATAGTTTAAAAAAAAACAAACTCAAGCATTGTTTGAATTACTTTACGTTTAAAGTGTAATGATGACATAATTTCATAATTAGATTCTTACTTACAAGAACTTTTACTTCTTAAGATAACTTTGTGATACAATTCACAATAGTTATCAAAAACTAAAGAGAAACCAGCTCTTATTATTTACTACTCTTTGCAATCATTTGAACATAATGATATTAGGCATGTCCAAATCTTGGACTAGTTTAGCTGTATACCTGGGAGATATTTTAATTAGAGACGGTTTGTAATGAAAGGTCAAAAAAGGTCTTATTAATAATATTGAGCTGATTTCTAATTTGAAGAATTTCTTATCACTGCCCTTATAGCTTAACTCACATCCTATATATTCCATTTATTTTCTGGTGGCATTAAAATTTCCTTTAGTAGCAGACTTCATATATGAGCTGCTAGTATTTCAGTAGTGCTTCCAAGTGATTTTAAAACATATTCTAGCTGACACATAATCTTCATTACAAGAAACTGATCAATAAATAATTTATGTTAAACTCTAAGTCAATCATTTCTATAATTTTTTTTATTTTCCCCAGGAAGAAAGAGTAAAATGTGACTTGTTAATGAAAGAAAGTGGTAGGAAGCTATATAGATGGCTCACTCTCAGGAAGAAAGTGATCAAGGAACTTATCCAGTGCCTCTAGGCACTGTTACTAGATTAGTTAGGATGCAGGCAACAGTAAACACCATTCACCCTGATACACAAGCCAATGTGGAGGCACAGACAGAAGATGTTTTCCTCAACTATGTTTACCAGAGCTACCAGAATGATTTCATGAGGGGAAACACAGAAAACACACCAGCTGTGCCAGAACTAGTCAGTTTTGCTACTGCACCAATTACGTATGTCTATTACATAGAATCACTGGCTTATGAATTAAGATTATGTTTTAACTAAAATAAATATCATTGTCAGGCTGTCAATAAAACATTGATATGTCATTTAAAGATTAATAAAATATACCCCGTAAAGTTTTTGACAATACATCCTTAATTTATGAGACATAACTAAAATTAATTTCATTTTAATACGCATCACACAACAACCCAAAAAAAACAACAAAATTTTAGCTTTATTTCATAAATAAAGGATTTATAGTAAAAAAGACTACTAAAGTCTGCCTGTTAAATTTCAGCTAGTTTTGATCACGGGAAAAGGGTTATATAAACATGTAACATAAATTTTTATTATCTCCCCAAAGAGTAAGAAGTCATTTTCCTGAGTATTCAAATCATAGCTGTAATAATTGTTACAAATTTGTGATTTCAGTCCAGCTGCTGAGATTGGAAGACAGTTGGCTCGTTTAGGCGATGACATCAATGAGAAGTATGCTGATGTTTTTGATCATATGATTTCAGACCTGAACTTAGGGGAAGATGGCGAGACTGATCCATATCAAGCATTTGCTAATATAGGACGAAGGTAGGATGGTATAAAATTTGATTCATAACTCAACTATAAATTACACAAAATAACAATTTTTCTCCATAAGTTGTTTTTAATTTAAAGGAACCCATTTTTAAGGGGCTCAATTGTTATGTAACCTTTTTTTACTTTGAGTTTCAGTAGAGGCCAAAACAGAGTTTACTTTAAATATTTGACATATTCAAAATTACTCAAAATTAGATTCAAAGATTTTTCTAACAAACTTATAAAAAGCAATTTAACAGGGTATGAGTGAGAATAAAATTTTAAAAGAGACATCAAAGCAATTTAAGTTTACAAAAAGCACACTTCAGCTAAAAAAACAATTTAGGCTAACACACTCTGTTTAATTGCTTTCTTTCTACATAGACAATGCAGTTTCACACCTTAAAAATGTAGTTTAAATATAATAAAGGAAAAAAAAGCACTACATTACAAATAATTAGAAATCAGTTAAATTTTTTCTTATACAGTTGGGATATAGAGAATCTTAAATTATATAACGCTATATTGTTCAAATGTTTTTTTTAAAAAGGTTTATGAAATCAATCATTTAAGTTAATTTTTCTAAAATAAAACTATTTTTGATAACATTATCATAAATGTAAAAACAATTAAGCAAGCATTATATCTTAACATTATTATTTTTTTCCTCCACACAAAACTAGAGTGTTTTCCAGTGGAATCAACTGGGGACGAATAATGATCCTTCTAGGATTTGGATACAGAATAGCAATTACCAAGCTAAAAAGCCAAATCTCTAATTTTGCCCGCTTTTTGTCAAGAATTGTATCTTTTATTTGTCGATTTGTGATATCTGAAAAGATTTCAAAATGGATTGCAGACAATGGTGGATGGGTAATAATATTTAAAAAATTTTTTGTTAAAATTGAATGGACTTTTTTACATTTTTTGTTCAAAAATTCAGGTGTAATTTTTTGTGCCTTTTCCATTGTTTTGTTCAATAAACATTATTTAGTTAATTAAATAGCACTCGTATACAAAATATTTCTGACAATAATAATTTTTTAATAAAATCGACATTTATATAACTTTTAATATAAATACCTAGTTGTTGTTGTTGAGCCTTCTTGTCCATGAGGGACATCCATCGATCATAATCGGCGTCTTCACTTCCTCCTAGGACATAGGCCATCTACAAGAGACCTCCAGGCATCTCTATCCTGGGCCAGTTTCTACAGGATCTTCCATTCATGGCCAATTCTCTTGATGTCTGCCTTCAATTCTCGGGGCCAAGTGTTTCTTGGATGGCCTCTTTTCCGTTTACCCTGTGGGTTCCATTTCAGGACTTGCCTTGTTGTATTAGAAGCAGGTTTTCTTAGTGTATGACCAATCTACCTCCACCGCTTTTGAAGAATCTCTTCCTCAATGGGCTTCTATTTCATCCACTGCCACAGTTCCCGGTTGCTGATTTTGTCCGGCCAGTGAATTCTGAGAATCCTTCTTAGACAATTGTTAATGAAAGACTGGATTCTGGTCAGGTTTACAGCTGTTGTTCTCCATGTCTCAGCTCCATATAGCAGCACTGGTTTCACCATAGCGTTGAAAATCCTTACTTTTAACTTGCTGCCTAAGTTGTTGGCGACCCAAACATTCTTGAGTTGCTGGAAGGCTGCTCTTGCTTTTCCGATCCTTATTTTGACGTCGGCATCTGTACCACCTTGTTTATCTACCACACTGCCAGGGTTAACAAAACTCTCCACCTCCTCAAGGGCTTCTCCTTCAAGCATGATGGGTGATATCCTGGGGGCATTAACCTTGAGGATTTTACTCTTCCCTTTGTGTATTTTGAGACCTATGCTAGCAAGAGTGGCTGCGACAATATTTGTTTTCTCTTGCATCTGTTGTTGCGTATGTGCAAGGAGGGCAAGTTCATCAGCAAAGTCAAGATCATCAAGTTGATCCCACAAGGTCCATTGGATGCCATTCCTTTTCTGCTATGTAGATGTTTTCATCACCCAGTCAATGGCTAACAGGAACAGAAAGGGTGACGGCAAGCAACCTTGTCTCACACCAGTCTTCACCTGGAAAGCATGACCATGGACAACTCGGCAGTTTATCACTTCGTACATGTTTCTGATTATATCCGTAATCCCCATAATGCCTTAGCAATCTCCACAGAGTTTGCCTGTCCACAATATCGAAGGCTTTTTCGTAGTCAACAAAGTTGACATAGAGCAGCGAGTTCCACTCTAGTTACTGCTCCAGAATGATGCGCAGTGTCGCTATTTGGTCAGTGCAGGATTTTTTTGGTGCAAAAACCAGCTTGTTTGTCCTGCAGCAGAGGGTCTACAGCGTTTTTCATTCTGTTAAGCTATACACAGTTGAAAACCTTTCCTGGGATGGACAGCAGGGTGATCCCTCTGTAGTTCGACCAGGGCCTTAAATCCCCCTTCTTTGGGATCTTTATCTTCATAAACAAAGGGTGTAGCATTTCCACACTGGTTTCCAGGTCCGCTTTCAGTGCCTCTGCTGGGATGCCATCAGGTCCTGTCGCCTTTCCATTTCTGAGTTGTTTAATGGCCCTGCTAATCTCTTCTTTTGTGGGACTATTACAGTCAATTTGCAGGTCATTATCAGCTGGTTGGATATCTTGTGGATTCCTTGGTTCTGGCCTGTTTAAGAGCTCTTCAAAATGCTCCTTCCATCTCCCTCTCTGTTGCACATCACTTGCAATGTTGTTTCCCATTTTATCCTTCACACCTCTCTCTACCTTGCTAAATTTCCCAGACAGCATTTTAATGATATCAAACAGTTCTCTCATGTTTTCCTGGTAACCTGCATCTTCTGCTTCTTTAGCAAGTTTGTCAACAAATTCTTTCTTGTCCCTCTTGATGCTTTTCTTAACTTCTTTATTTGCATCTGCATACTCTTTCTGGGACTTATATTTCAGGGCTCGTGTGCGGCTGTTGTTTATTTCTGTTTTCTTTCTTTTCCTTTCTTCTATTTTACTCAGTGAACCTGCTGTTATCCATTCTTTGTGTGCCCATTTCTTGTTTCCTAGCACTTCTTGGCAAGTTTCCTTCACACTTTGCCACTTTCATTCAGTGGTCGCTTCTTCGAGTATTTCGCATAGGGCTTGGAACTTATAGGAGATTGAGATCTTGAATTCTTCCTTTTTGGTTTGGTCCTTCAGGAGGGAGGTCTACATGCTGGTTGCTTGGTATAATGTCTCCTTAGCTTTAATTTTATCCTGGCCACAAGAAGATGGTGATCTGAAGCAACATCAGCTCCCCTCTTTACACGTGTGTCTTGGAGAGATTGCCTGAATTTTTTACAAATGCATACATGGTCTAACTCCGCCGTAGCCGGTCCCAAGCCCGGGTGACAGAGGAGGAGGGTTGTGCGAAGGGCTAGCAACCCTTCCCGTAAAAAAAGCCTTGCTACAAAAACACGAGCGAAGATAAAAATAGGAAACTCGGACCTTGGAGATGATGGATATCTTAACAGAGAACTAATGAAGCTGGGTGGCCAAAGCCAGTCGGAAACCACCCGGCAGACTACCATCCTCTCCACTAGGACCACCACCAGCTTAGGAACATGGAACGTAAGGACCTTGTTCGAAGCTGGTAAAACTGCCCAAGTTGCTGCCAAAATGCAACGGTACAAACTAGCCATCCTAGGGATAAGTGAATCCCGATGGACTGGCTCAGGCCAGATGAAGCTCAGCACAGGAGAACTGCTACTATATTCAGGCCAGGAAGAGGAAAATGCAGCTCACATCCAAGGAGTAGCACTGATGCTCTCCAGAACTCCTCAGAACGCCCTTATAGGGAGGGAAGCCCATGGTCCAAGGATAATCACCGCAAGATTCAAGACCAAAAAGCAAGATATCAATATGGATCTTCTACAGGTATACGCTCCTACCAACGACAGTAAAGAAGAGGACAAAGAGGACTTCTACAACAGGCTGAGAACCCTTATCCAAAAGTGTCCCAGGAGCAATGTGATTATACTGATGGGCGACCTAAATGCAAAAATTGGTAGCAGCAATAATGGATATGAAGAATGCATGGGAACACACGTCCTCGGAGAGATGAACGATAATGGTGAGAGGCTAGCAGATCTATGTGCTGCAGATGGACTGGTCATTGGTGGAAGTCTCTTCATGCATAAAAATATCCACAAGGCAACATGGATACCACCAGATATGTCTACAGCTAACCAAATCGACCATATCTGTATCTGTAAAAAGTTTAGATGATCTCTCCAGGATGTTAGGGTAAAAAGAGGGGCAGATGTGGCCTCAGACCACCATTTACTGATTGCCAATCTAAAAAGAATTGGACAAACAATGGGAGCAAGCGCCAATGTTTTAACATGATTATTTTGAAAGAGGAACCAAAACTTAGTGAGTTCAAACTTAGTTATCCAACAAATTCCAGATTTTACAAGATCTAGGTAACGAAAAGACAATCGACCAAAACTGGAAAAACATCAAAGAGATACTCACGACAACCTGTGAAGAAGTGTTGGGCCCCAAACAACAAATGCATAAAGAATGGATTTCTAATGAAACCATGGAGAAAATCCAGCATAGGAAAAAGAAGAAGGCAAATCTTAACAACAGCCGCACCAGAACTGAAAAAGCTAGAGCATCAGCAGAATACGCAGAAGCCAATAAAGAAGTTAAACGCAGCATAAAGTCAGATAAAACTACATGGAAGGATTAGCTTTGAAGCAGAAGAGGCAGCGTATCATGGTAACACAAGAGAACTATTCAGCACAATAAAAAAGCTATCCGGAAAATTCAAAAATCCAAAAAGACCTGTTAAAACTAAAGATGGGAAATCATTACCTGATGAAGAAGGTCAGAAAAAAAGGTGGATAGAGCATTTGAAGAACTCCTCAACCGACCAGCCCCACAATACACACTCAACATTGAGCCAGCGGAACAAGATCTAGAAATAGATTGCAGCGCACCCACAAAACAAGAGATAAGCAGAGCAATGAGACAACTAAAGAAAGGCAAAGTGGCTGGTCCAGATACAATACTGGCAGAAGCCTTGATAGCAGATATTATGTCTAGCTCTGAAATGCTGCACATTCTTTTCAAGAAAATATGGGAGGAAGAACAGATTCCAACAGAGTGGAAAGGACACCTCATTAAGCTCCCGAAGAAAGGTGATCTTAGCTCATGCTCCTACTATAGAGGAATAACATTGCTATCCATATCAAGCAAAGTATTTAATAGAGTGCTGCTAAACAGAATGAGAGAGGCAATAGACACCCTTCTTAGAGACCAACAAGCAGGTTTTAGAAAGGATAGATCATGCACTGACCAGATTGCCACACTGAGAATTATATTAGAACAATCCCTGGAGTGGAACTCACCATTATACATCAACTTTATTGACTATGAGAAGGTGTTCGATAGTGTTGACAGGCCAGCCCTGTGGAAGTTGCTAAGACACTACGGTATACCACAAAAGCTGACTAACATAATTAAGACGTCTTACGAAGGCCTTACTTGTAGAATCATTCATGGCCAAAAAACAACAGAGGCTTTTGGGGTAAAGACTGGAGTCAGACAGGGGTGTTTGCTTTCGCCCTTCTTATTCTTGCTAACCATTAACTGGATAATGAAGATGTCTACAGAGCAGAAGAGGAATGGTATCCAGTGGACACTGTGGAAACAACTTGATGACCTTGATTTTGCGGATGATCTGGCTCTAATATCACACACACAGCAACAGATGCAGGAGAAAACTAACTATGTAGCAAAGTTCTCGGCTTGTGTTGGTCTAAACATCCACAAGGGAAAAAGCAAAGTCCTTAAAGTAAATACATCAAGCAACACCCCAATAAGACTGAGAGGAACAAATCTAGAGGAGGTGGATAGCTTTACATACCTTGGTAGCATCATAGACATGTAGGGAGGGACAGACGCTGATGTTAGAGTGAGAATTGGCTAAGCAAGAACAGCATTTAAACAGCTAAAAATAGTTTGGAGTTGCAACAACTTGACCCTCCAGACCAAGGTCAGGATATTCAACACCACAGTAAAGCCTGTCCTGCTATATGGAGCTGAAACATGGCGGATTACAGCAGCCGTTTCGAAAAAGCTTCAAGCATTTATAAACACATGTCTCCGAACAATTCTCCGAATCCGCTGGCCCAATATCATCACCAACGAGGACCTCTGGCAATGTACACAACAAGAGCCAGTTGAAGAACTAATACGTCAGCGCAGATGGAGATGGATTGGCCACACCTTCAGAAAGCCTACATCCAGCATTGTGAGACAAGCCCTCACTTGGAACCCCCAAGGCAAGAGAAAAAGAGGTCGACCCAAAATGAACTGGAGAAGGGATCTGGAGACAGACTCTAAAAAGAGTGTTCACAGCTGGGGACAGCTAGAGAGATTGACACAGGACTGGGATGCCTAGAGAGCCTTTGTTCGTGGTCTATGCCCCAGATGGGATGACAGGCAATGATGATAATGATACATGGTCTATTTGTTTCATTGTCTCCGGTGAGACCCATGTAACTTTATGTATTCTCTTGTGCTGGAAAATACTCCCTCCTATGAACAGGTCTGCTGTGGCACATAGGTCTGCAAACCTCTCACCGTTGTCATTCATCTCACCTATCCCTTGTTTTCCCATAACCTCTTCATACCCTGTGTTGTTATTGCTGATCTTGGCATTGAAGTCTCACATGAGGATGACGATGTTCCTCTGTGGGTGACCCTGGACTTTGGTCACCACTCTATTGTAGAATTCTTCTTTGTTTCATTCGTCGCTTTCATTAGTTGGTGCATAGCATTGGATGACATCTAGGTTGATGCTATGCTTCTTCGTCCGAAAGGGTTGCTAAAAGTAAAGAATTCTAGGTCCATGGGCTTCACATCCAATGAGTGCTCCTTGTGCTGCCCTTGATAGCATCATGGCAACACACAGGGTATGTGGGGCATCCTCTTCTTTATGTCCCAAAAATATCACCATCTCTCCCGAGATTAATCTCTTCTGTCCCCATCCAGTCCATCTTGCTTCACTAATTCTGAGATTGGTGAGCTTATAGTTCCTCACCTTGGCGGCTATCTGTGCAGCTTTGCCAGCTTTATATATTGTGCGAACATTCCAAGCTCCGATGGCGGTGGTGTTTCAGGGGATCCATCCTCTCCTAGGACCGAAATGACTTTTGCTACTCTTCTCTGTGTTTTTGTAACTGATTTTTTACACGGCAGGGTTGTTGGCCTTGCGTGCAACCACTTGGGGGGTTGCCCTTCACAGCTCAATGGGAAGCTGCCTTTGTTCGGGTTGGGTCCCTAGCCTTTGTGGATCTCTCCACTTCCTACAAGGCAGTAGGGCTGATTTTGGTCCACCCCGGGTATTTTATTTCCCCGGTACCCTCCATATCTGGTGGGCTTTCCCCTATCCGCCGGCTGGGGAGGCGCTTGATAGAAGATCAGCAACTCCCACAAAATAAATACCTTAGTAACTGGAAAATATCTGGAAAAAAAAACCCAACACATTCATTAGATTTAATAATATTTTTAAAAAATATGAATGCAGGGATTGAAATTGTGACTCATACTTTAAGAAATTGATTAAATTTGAAAAATACTTTTTAATTATTGTTTTTTTTTTTTAATGAATAATTTTCAGCCTAACTTTCATGACCGTATTAATTTAAAATTTAACAATAACACACAAAAAACATGCACTTTAAATTTTATTTTACTTACTTGTTTTGTTTTCTTATGTTCAGAGGGCAGCACTGAGTTACATACCAACCTTATCATCCACCATGTTCTGGCTGGTGTCAGGTCTAGCAGCTCTGTCTGTCCTTGCGGTGGTCAGCATGCACAGATATTTACATTGATGATGGCCTTAACCTATTGTTTTACATGCCAATAGGATAGATTTTTAAAAAATAATTTTATTCTGTATTTTCTGATTTGGAGAAATAATGTGTTTGTGTCACCATACCACAAAGTGTTCTTTGTGAATCAAACCCCGAAAATTTCTCCAGAAGAAAGATATTGTTATTAAAATGACTATTATGATGTAAGTTTCAATCCATGATCTCTTAAAAGCTTTACTATAATACAGTCGGGTTTTGTTAAGACGCTGTAGTTGGGGTTCAATCTTAGCCATTTGCTATTAAAGTGAACCACGAGTAAAAAGGTATGTGTAAGTTGGCGATAAAACAAGTTACCAAGGTATTTATATTAACACTAAGTAAAAATAATCTTCTATCACTTCATTTTAGTGGTACCTTACATTTATAATGACTTTTATTGAAACAGATTATAACCTTATTTAAAATTATTTGTTAAAATATATGCACAGTGTAACTTTTTTCATATCAAAAGACTCTTTAGGCATTGTTTACGGGAAAAATTTATAAAGTCAATAATAATAATATAAACCAAATTACGTGTAAACAAAGTATTTGTTACAATGAAAGAAAAACTTCTTTGAATGATAATTTAAAATCGCTCAAAAACTACTTAATTCCTTTGTAACTGACGTTACAGTAAATTATGGAGTAAAATTTGGGAGACATGGTTTTAGGTGGACTCGTGAGCTACTTAACCGCGCCTTAACTGGGCCTGATTGTTGTTGAATTGTTGGCTAAACAGCTGTTCCATTATGTTACTTTAACTGAGTATTCATGTTAATATAAGTGATGCTTTTTATTTGGCTGTTAATCTCAGTGACGAAGATTGAAACAGTTTTATATGAAAAACATATTTTGTTCTTTTTCTCGTTCATTGAAATCTTTATGATAATCCATGACAAAGTTGCCTGCAGATGAGGGTAGCACTTGAGTTATTTTTGGTACATTTACTGACTTTACAAAACTGACATTTTACCAAGATATTACTTGTTATATTGATTGATTCACCAAATCTATGCAGATACACTTTCCAAAAGGAAGCATATATTTTTAAGACTCTGATCTCCAGGAGGTTACATAAAATGTTTCTATTATAGTAAACTTGATGATGCTTGCTCAAATTTTTTTTTTAAATACTAAGGCACCCTTAAGTTTTTCATCAATAGAGAAATTTAAAATAAGAAATCAGTTAGAATAACCGAGTTGCGTTTGCTTAGTGGACCCAAAATATTTCATATTCATTTATCAGTGTTGCCTTGTTTTATTGAAACATATCAGTTTTAAGTGGACACTTTTTAAATGCATGAATTGCTCAAGAATTGTCATTTGATATACAAGAAATATGGTACATTCCATTTGCATTCAATAGTTTGTTTGCCTGATTATTCCTAAAAACATATTTGTGATAAATGAACGTAAAGCTGTCAAGTGTTGCCATCAACATTCCTGTTAATGTTATCTTATGCCAGTTTGAACAATGAAGCTCAGGAGGGTAAAACGGTAGCCTTGCCAAATTTTTTAAAACTCATCAAGATTGTTGAACAAAAATTGTTTATCGTCTAAATAACCAAAAATGTGCCCATTCTAAGTTGGTAAATATATATTTTTTGCAATGATTTTAGATAGGTGCTTAGCAATTTTTGAGGACCGAGTTATCTTTCCTATGGGAGAAATGATCTTTCTTATAATTTTATAAGAACTTGTCTATGGGACAGCAACTAATATATCCCTGATAGATACCAACAATGTTAGAAAGTATGCAAATGGTTTTAACTCTCAAGAGGAAAAAACTCATTTTGGTTTCAGTCACTTTCTATTGAGTAATAATTATTTTTTATTACTTGTAGAAGAGTTATTGTAACTATCTGACAATTCAATGAAAAGTTACCTGCTGTTGTTTCATCATGTACAAAAGATTTTAAAAAAAACTTTGGACTTTGTTTTGCATTGTTGATGGAATTAAAAATAGCTGCATTTTTTTCCATAAAGAAGTTAATTTTGACACTTTTGATTGGCCAAGCTTGTTTATTTTCAGAAAATGATTAAAATTATTTCTTTAAAAAGTAATTGTAATTTTGAAATGAAATTGACTAGTTTGTGAAACAATATTCATTTTGGTGCTATTTTTATTTAATGAAGTCTTTAAAATTATTAAACAGTATTACATTTTTTTTTCTACTTTATAAAGGAAGTTGTTGGCATTCCAGAAATATGTTTTAAACTTTATATTCTGAATAAAATAAATAAATTTGGAGTAATGCTTTTTTGTAACCTTGAAGACCATTGACATACTTGAATTGAATTTTTTTTTTTAATATTGCCTTTGTGTTATGATAGTAATTGATTGTAATGTTCAGGGATTTTATATTTGCTGAATTTTAATATGTTTGGTCTTTAAACCAGAAGAGCTAGCATTTTTTTTCCATATCTTAAATCTAAAACACCAGCTGAGAAAAGGGCAGCAGTCTACCACACTATAAAATGCTATGCAATGTGTTACAAGGTTATTCATAAGTGGGCCATGTTAGCTTAAGGATGAAAATATTTGTAAAACATACATGTTCAAATGATTCAGATTACATTATCAAATTCTCAGGAGTCAATTCAAATAACGCAGTTGGGTCTCATTTTATTTTGGTGTAATTTTTCTATCATTTATTTACAATATATTTTAAACACTGTGTATGTTTTATAAAAAAAAATTAAACATCTTGTTTTAAAAATCTTTTGTCATTGTTATAAAATTTGAGGCAGACATGCATCAGTGTTCAATAAATGAGTTAAAACCAGATTTCATACTGAACAGAAGATCAGATATTGCCTTAGCTTTTTCCCCAGCAACAGCTGCTGATGATCATGTTGAAGGTGTGAATAGGAATTGTATAATAGGAAATGTGTAATAGGAAATGTATAATTATGAGAAATATATACACACAGGTTGAGATAAAGTTAACATGCTTTAGTCACAGTATTCCATTCAACTTTACAACAGGAGATATTCCTTGATCAGATTCTTCATGGTTACTCCATTGACATTGTAATCTCACATTCCCAGCCTTGCTCTAACATTCGATGGTTTTAAATTAAATTATGTGAAGGCAGCTTCTTAATAAATTGGACCATATTTGTTTAAATCACATTATGATTATGTCCAAGATATTAATGTCCACATTCATTCTCTGAATTCTTTAATGCAAATTTCCATCTGCTTGCAAAGTATTTTTTTTATATTAGTAGATCTAAGATATCTTGAATTCGAAGAGATCCATGTTTGTGAAAGTTGTTTTAGTAGTAACTCCAGAAAATTTCATGTGTTCCGTATAGAAGTTTGTGTTGCTATAATATAAAATTGTTGGAAAATCAACATATATTCTGTTACACTCATTGTTGAACTTAAGACTGCTTGTGCCAGCAATAACCATTGTTACTGTAACTGTAATAGTTTACTTAATAACTTGATCAGGCTTTTGAAAAATCATGACAATTCCTGTGTAAAAGATTCAGTTTTTGATGTACTTAAAACATAAATGAATACCTCTAAAATTTGGTATGATATTTTTGTGCAAGCCAATAACTGTTTCATAATGACCTTATTTATTTCAGCATGTATTCTATACCCAGACATAATTTGATACACTGAGGAATAAGAGTTTTTGTTGATCACTGTGTATCTGGGAAATACCTGTGTGTTCTTGAATTTGCCCTTCACTTGAAGCTAACCAAAACTACTATATTAAAATTTTGACCTTTTAAATTGCTTTACTAGTCTACCAATGTTCCCTCTAAGTCTAAGGTTTGTTGTTGGGTGTGCAAAGTATAAAGACCCGCGTGCAACTTTGCACAGCATCAATTTTTTGGGTAATATTTTACCAAATTTGCTGCATGGTAATTCTAACCTGCTGCGCTGCGTCAGGCATCTGTGCAGCTGAGCACCTTAAAGGGAACATTGTAGTCTACTCCAGGGGTTCTTACACTAACAGCAATGTAGATCCCTGAGACTTTATAACATAGCTGGACTCTACAAATATTCAATTATAAGAAAAGAAGTTTAATCAGATGTTAAGAGCCTCACTGAAATCCATAAATGACTGGATGTTTGAAAAATACCATAATTTGGACATTCTGTTTAATGGTTTTTATTTTTTAAAAAATATCTGTGTGTGGGAGGGTGGTGGGAAAATTTTTGCACCAGAGAAATAAATGTTAAACAGTTGAAATGTAACAAGTAATCATCTTATAAATAATAATATGAATCAGAAATTTTTTAAGATTTTATTTTTCAATTTGTCTGAACTAAATTAAAATGCCATTGTATTGATGAAATTACATCAAAATTTTCATTCTATTTCCTTTTGGTTTTTTGTTGTTAATTGGATTGATCTCCACCTGTCTGAAGTGAAGTTTTGTGTTATGTCCGTTGTACTTCAAATAACTCCACTGTACATTAAATAATTTCACTATACTATAACCATTTAACTCCACTATACATCCAATAACTCCACTATCTTACACATCCACAGCCACACATCCAGACACTTGTTCGTCCGTCGTAGTTGACGATGGCCACTCTCATCATATTAGTCCAGTGGCTAGTCCGCCACGTGTGTTCGCTGGTGGCTTATTAGCCCTATTCTTGCACGAAACTTGCGTCTGCATGTCGGACAATGTTGGATGGGATCCCCTCAGGAGGGTTTAGTAGATGGTCTTTTCTGGCTTCACGTTTGGTCTTGGCACCCTGTTGGCTTTAATCTCGCAGACAGCTGCTGCGCCATTCTGTATCATAGAGAGCCAGGGGGCTCGGTCACTGGCTTCTGCCTCCCAGGAGTCATGTCCAATATCAAAGACCTTTAGAGCAGTTTTGAGTCTAATCCACACGATGTCATTTGTGATTAGTTCAACAAAAATAATGCAACAAGGAAAGTTATTCAAATATTATAATGTAATATTCGCAATCTCATGTTCCTAAACTTTTTTAATCGCCAGGAGTGTACAATTATAGACTTACCGTAAAACTTATATACGGGTTAACGTATTTAATTTATGTACAATGCATAGAGCCATGTGTTTGATAATGATCATAGCTTAGCAGAAAGTCCTCACTCCATTTACGGGCATTTACTTGTAAATAGAATTAACACGACAAACAAATCCATTATGTAAAAAGCTACTCATAACATACATTTTTAGTTTGAAACTTTATAAAAATCCCAGTTAGTGCTGCCACTCTGATTCCATCAGCTCCAGAAAAGCATTATTTTATTTTTCTCATCAATTTGTGTTAATTACGTCAAAATTATGCAAAAAAATTAAAACAACAAAACACACACACACAAAAAAACAACAACACACTCTTTAGTGGGTTAGGGACTAGCGCACTTCTCTAAAAAAAAAAAAAGTCGATGATAAAAAGTATTTTTAATAAATCTCCAAGTAGTGTCCGGCCATGTTACTTTAAGTTGCGCGGCCGCGTAGATATCTGACTGACGCCGCGCAGCAGTTCAGAGTTACAGCGCAGCAAATCTTGTAAAAGTACTGCTAAAAATGGATGCTGTGAAATTTTGCAAATGAGGTTTTTTAGCAATGCAAATGGACCAACGAACTTTAAAGGGAACATTGGTTTGTTTTTTTTCTCTTCAAATCGTCTATATTTTGGTATCGCGTTAATCGATTATAAAGAATAATTATTTTACCTGATTGTTATTTTTTTAAATATTGGCAATGTAAATATTTGCTTAATGCTGCAGTTGTTTGGGCCATTCTGGCAAGAATTTCTGGCTTTGAGCCTTCATCGAATATTATAGCCCCTAGATATTTAGAGGTAGGGACCCCCTCGAGTTTTTGCTCGTTTATCCGTATTTCACTTGTGAATTTATTGTTTGCCAACCTTGGTCTTCTCTGCATTGATTTCCATGCCATAGGCCTTTGATGTCTTCTCTAGCTTTGCAAGGAATTCTTTTAGTTCGTGCTCGCTGCCAGCTAGGCCGTCTATGTCATCGGCGAAGCGTAGGTTAGTTATAGTTCTCCCTCCGATGCTGACCGTTCCAACATGGTATTCGAGCACATCTGTCAAAATTCTTTCAAGGAAGAGGTTGAAGAGGATGGGGGAGAGTAAACACCCTTGTCTGACACCAACAGTGGTCTTGAACCAATCTCCCAGCTTGCTGTTGTAGAGTACTGCGCTGGTTGCTCAGTTGTACAGGTTCTTGATCACAGCAATGAGGTTAGCATTAAGCAAACTTAAACACATCTGGCAAAGCAAGGAGCTCTCCCTGAGATCAAAGATTCGACTTATGCGCTTTTTGGCGATGTCAGTCTTCCTGTATGGTTGTGAGGCTTAGACGCTCACCGCTGAACTCCAAAAAAGAATTAATGCGCTAGAGATGAGATGTTTTCGAAAGGTACTAAACATCTCCTACATGGCGCACATCACGAACGAAGCGGTCCGCGTTAAAATAAGTGCTGTCATTGGCCCTTACGAGGACCTTCTCACCTCAATTAGAAAGAGGAAATTACGATGGTACGGACACATGACAAGATCTGGAGGTCTCTCAAAGACGATATTGCAAGGCACAGTCCAGGCAAGAAGGAAAAGAGGCAGACCAAGGAAGAGTTGGGAGGACAATATCAAAGAGTGGACCGGCCTGTCATTTAGTGATTCTCAGAAGGCAGCTCAGAACCGTGACACGTGGCATGAGATAGTGTGCAGCTCAAAATGGTGCCCCAACGACCCAGCGTCGGGTTAAGGGACAGTTCAGTTCAGTTCAGTCAATGTAAGTGTGGCTATAATGAAACAGTTGTGCTATCGACAGCTTTACATGTTTGTATCGTCATGATGGAGCAGGTGATGAACTTAAGTGTTGCACTATTTTGAGTGCCACTTTATCATTTGGCTCAGTTATTAAGAGAATCCCCGTTTTTTGTTTTGTTTTGTTGAGGGAGTGGGGTATTAGTACCTCACAAATTTCATATGTCTGTATTATCAATAGAATCATGATGCACTAAAGGGAGACAACATCTGTTGTTACCCTTGAAATGAAACAATGATAAAAATCATTATCTTAAAACTGCAAATGATCCAATTAATGTGGACCAAAACAGTTATTACTACTTAAGATACGGATTTTGAGCATCGGCAAATTCATGAAAAGTTCATAAGGTGGGTCACACAAAATAATTGGGCATAAAGAGTAGATAATTTATATTAAATCGAGAGAAGACATGTAATCATAGGGATACGCCGATGTCTGCTTAAATTATTATTTTATGTTTGGGATTTAATATTTTCAACACGACATTGGCAAAATTGTGTTTTGAAAATGTGGTGTCAAGTAATATTCGTTGTTATTGAAGTCAATCTAAGGTTATTGCCACATGATTTTCTATAAAATGCTGAATGAAAAAGAAACTATTCGGCTTTTCATTTCATTCCCATCGGATTTGAATTAGAATAACACGGAAATAGGCCTACATCTTACATTGGAGATATTGTGTTAATTGCTGACCAGTTCCCATTTGAAGTTTCGGTAAGTTGTAAAGTCTTAGGTCATAGAGTCTTATAAAAAGTCATATTAGAGATCAGCCGCTAGTGAATACCTTTTGTGCCGAGGAGTGCATGGGGAATTACAATTAATGATGCTATAAAAGCGATTTATTGTGATGTATATCGGATCAATTACACACAAATTTAAAAAAAATTGAATACTCCAACATAGAAATCAATTAATTTAGACAACAAATAAATTGAAGAGGTAAATTTGAATTTTTGAAATAAAAGATCCTCTGGAATCATTGTTAGAAAATGTTCTTACCATTTAAGAAAGAACAGATTTGATAGTTATGGACAAAGATACTCTTTAAAAAGTTTTAAACATATTTCAGAAGTTTTTTTTGCATGAAATGTCAAAGGGGTTGCATTAATCATCTTTAGCTAAACAGGAAAATCCCTTCGTGAACATTCATGAGGCAAAGGAAGGCAGTTACTCATAGACGTTAGTGATATCATTAACCTTTAAGCCATGTAGGGGCTCATTTGGATATCAAATTAGTACAGAGAAAATCACGTCAAAGCGGGAAAAGAATGCACCGGTATCTGGTGAAAAATTAAATGGAAAAGACGTAAACAAGGTAAGGGTTAGCCTGACCGGACGTAACAAAACAGCGAACGTTTCGGCAAAGAGCCTTTTTCAACGAACATACAATACACAAATAAAAATTATATAAAAATAAAAAATAAAATTAAGAAACTTAGCTGCTGTGAAATCCAAAGAATCCAAGAAAGTGAAACTGAGAGATGACAGAGCGAATTTATATAGGAAAGCAGAGAGTGGGCGGGGCAAACGCCTAGGTGGTCAAAGAGAACACTACATTCATCCCATATGGGGCGAGTGTACCGTGATTTTCTATTAATCTGTTTTCAAGCTTGACCCGCGCGGGTGTGTTTTGAACGAGACAATGGCTGTGACTGCCAGGTCCTTGACACCCATATGGTTCCGTCCATTGAAGTGAAAAGGAAAAAATCCTTCCGGTCGTCTAATAAGAAAAAGTTTGAGAAGCACTGACTTACAATTTATTTAATGTCGATTTACATAGCTTCACTCGTGTTACGATAATAAAATGTAGAGCTACACTAAATAAATACTTAAATGACAAAAAAGTGATTTTAAACATACTTAATTTCAAATAGAAAATAAGTTGTTTTTTTGGGGGGTAGGGGGGGTCAAAGATTTGTGACGTAATTTTGGAGGGGGGATCTACGATTTTGTGACGACGCGTGACGAAGCCCCCCCCCCCCCCCCGTCGGGGGTTAAAAAAATAGGCCAAAATTGCGTGACGTCATTCATGGATGGTCCCTAATTATTATAATAATCTGAGAACTTATATTTCGTAGTGCCCGAGCAGGCCGCTGGTTTCACAGCGCTTCACATTAAAATAGTAACACATTCTCATACATTCAGTCAATTTAAACACTCATATCCTAATGGTAGAATTTAAAAAAATGATGGTGATAAGCCACGTTTGCAACTTTAAATTTATAGATATTCTAGTTTAATAACTGGTAAAATGTAGCAAATCTAGATTCACGAATATATCTAAAACATTTTTTAAACACCTAATGAAATCATATTTTGATGTATAAATACAAGAAAGGACACCCGACAAGTGAATAATTAGCAAAGCAATCTTTGAAAACATGGATCGGGCGGCGCAAACAATTTCCGTAAAGTACATTAGCTAAATGTAGTAAACAATAGAGAAAAGGTGGGCAGTTGATTTCGTTTTGGTTTTAGGTCCACTTAGTGGGAGCGGATTTCACGTATTTCACTGATTAAAATGATTGTATTCTGTGGGTAACATTACATTGTATCAATGAATAAAACTTAACAGAAGTGGTATTTTTTTAAAAACTGAATTTATTAATTGTGCTGTCAATTTGTTTAATTGCTTGCTGCTAGCGTATTTAATTATAAATTCAATAAGAGCAGTGCTCCTCAAACTTTTTAGTATGGAGGACCGGCAGGACTTTTTCCACTGTTCCAGTGACCGGTGCACTATTTTACCTGTACTGAAGGTACTGAAGAGGTAGTGAGTTATTTCTTATTTTTATTTTGTTTGTTTCATTTTGTTCTGGCAGTGAGGAATGTAGTTTTATTGTGGCTGGTAATTTTGATAAATCAACCCGATTTCTGATTTCTTCTTACATACTGATTGTCAGTGGCGTCACTAGGGGGTGCGGTGGGGGCGGGCCGCACCGGGTGACACCATCAGGGGGGTGACACCAGACAGAAAAATTCTATATATTCCCGTTATTTGGCACTGGAAAACTCGGAGGAGTTCTATGGGTTTAATCGTGACACCAGGAGCTACCGCCCCGGGTGACACCATGAGATACCGCCCCGGGTGACACCAACCCTAGTGACGCCCCTGCTAATTGTCAAACTGCCCAGGTATCAGCGGCACGACTGATACCAAAATAACAACAACGGCAATACCAACAATAACTGATGTAATTTATTTCATATGAAATTTATCTGATGCCAGACTGATATATGACGTAGTACACAGATACAGGTGACGTAGAAATGACCAGACATGGGATCAGTTCTGACTTGATGTTGTTCTGATGCAATCAAAATGTATGTAGCCTGTAATGTATTGTCATCAGTCAGTGACGTCATGTCTTGGATTAAAAAAAAGAACAATCAGACACTCCTCCATCTCAGTATAGGGGTGTCCATAATATGGCGGAAATCTATTAATAGAAATATTATATCTTTTGTAAGGACAAATTCATAAAAAAATTAATAAAAGATACGAGTCAATACGTGAATGTAGGTATATTGAGAATGATCGATCTCATCAGCTAATTCTTAATTCTTCGTTAATTTAAGACATCTTATGGGACTTGCAAAATAAAAAAAAATTCGTAATTTTACTAAGCTAACAATTTTGTGAACATAGTGATTTTATTGTATTTATGCTTCAAACCTTTGTTCCGCTAAAATTTAATCTAAAAAAAAAAAAGAACATTACGAAATGAGCTATGACATTTTCCGGTTTTAGAAATGAAGAACCCTATTCTCAGAAACATCCAAACATGAAACCAATGGTCATGTTTTTAACCATCTCCCTTAGTATTGAGTTATCTTTCTTGCCGCCATGTACGCCCCGATACCTCCGCTGCCCCTCACCAGCTCCACGTTCTTCTGCAACAGCGGATACTGGTCAGTGACCTTGACGAAATCCGCCATCAGCCCGGTCACAACATCGAACGCGGTGACGTCAATGAATGTCAATCTGTCCCCCACGAAATACCCCGTTCCAGATTTCTTAAGCTCCCTTTCGAAAAATCCCAAAACGCGTGGCCCATCCTCCTCCAGTATTCTCCTCCTCTCCCCCGCTTTCTTGACCTCCTCCTGGGGCACGAATATGTGTTTGATGATCGTGATAAAGAAGTCGTCCACGAGGTGGGTCAAGAAGTCGTCCACGAGGTGGGTCAAGAAGTCGTCCACGAGGTGGGCCAGCTCATCAATTTTAAACGTCTCCAGGTTCGTGCGGCCGTGGAGACCCAACTCCCGGGCGAGGAAGGCGTTTATGGCCAGACTCTGAGCGAACCGGACACCGTCCACCTCCAGGACCGGTATCTGGCCGTAGGGCGTGTCCCCTTTGAACGCCTTCCACTCCTCGTCGGTCAGCCGGATGTCCTCGTAGGCTTTGCCGGCAGCCGCCAGCAGCAGACGAGCAACCTCTGCCCGCCCCTTGCTGTTGGCCATTTTGGTGACAGTCTATTGAAAGCTGAAGAGTAAAAAAAAAAAAAAGAAATGAATCAAATAGATTATGGTTTGAAATGATATTTGGCTTGGTTCGAATACGCGTTTCTGGCTGTTATTTGTTCTAATTTTATTATGACTATTATTTTATTTGTTTTTGTTGTAATTTTATCACTACCATTATTTTTATTTATTATTTATATACTACTTTACCGTGCTGCATGGGATAGTTTTTGTAGTAAAGGAAATATAGTTGGATTTTCCTTAAAGAGATCATTTAAAAAAATATCTTCGCACACTCCCCCCCCCCCCCCACACACAAACTTTTTTTCTTTTTTACCATCCCATGTGTAAGCTGCATCAAACAGTTTATGAGCCACCAACTGTATCAACCAATTTAAGAGGCCAGCAAATACACGCTATCACCAATTTATGAGCAACCAGCTGTAGGCTATCACCAATTTATGAGCCACCAACTGTAGGCCATCAAACAATTTATGAGCCACTAGCTGTAGGCTATCACCAATTTATGAGCCACCAGCTGTAGGCTATCAACCAATTTATGAGCCACCAACTGTAGACCATCAACCAATTTATGAGCCACCAACAATAGGCTATCACCAATTTATAAGCCACCAGCTGTAGGCCATCAACCAATTTATGAGCCACCAACTGTAGACCATCAACCAATTTATGAGCCACCAACTGTAGACCATCAACCAATTTATGAGCCACCAACAATAGGCTATCACCAATTTATGAGCCACCAGCTGTAGGCTATCAACCAATTTATGAGCCACCAACTGTAGACCATCAACCAATTTATGAGCCACCAGCTGTAGGCTATCACCAATTTATGAGCAACTAGCTGTAAGCTATCAACCAATTTATGAGCCACCAACAGTAGGCTATCACCAATTTATGAGCCACCAACTGTAGGCTATCAACCAATTTATGAGCCACCAACTGTAGACCATCAACCAATTTATGAGCCATCAGCTGTAGGCTATCACCAATTTATGAGCAACTAGCTGTAAGCTATCAACCAATTAATGAGCCAATAGCTGTAGGCTATCAACCAATTTATGAGAAACCATCTCTAGGCTATCAAACAATTTATAAGCCACTAGTAACTAGCTGTAGGCTATCAACCAATTTATAAGCCACTAGTCACTAGCTGTAGGCTATCAACCAATTTATGAGAAACAAGCTCTAGGCTATCAAACAATTTATGAGCCACCATCTGCATCAACACGTCAGTCGAAGTTTTAGTTGTATCGAATCGTGAAAACTTCTTCAAGGTTTCAACATTTTCACGGTCTACATATGTTGCCGTGATATCAGTGAATATCTAACGACTTTATACGTTGGCACGGCCCAGTTTACTCTACAACAAAATACATTACTTCGCTTACCTCATGTGGTGATTGCTAACAAGCCGGTCAGACAAGTGCAGACAAGAGCACAAAAGTTAAATTAAAGTACAAAACAGCCGCCCCAAGCAGCACAAGTGATGTGTGATGTGTGGTCAAGTTGAATGTGTATGTTCAAACTAGTCAACAAGGGACATGGCATGACGGGGTTGGATGGTTCTTGGGGTAGGCAGTTGTTGACCCACTTAATATACAGGTTGTAATATGTTCGGTGGGATCAACTTTGGCCATGGTCTGTGTGGCTGGAATGTGTGCAGTGGGAATCGCTGGGGATTTGGGGGGGGGGGGAGGGATACATATTAGTGCTAGGCTATAGAGGGAGGCCAAGATTAGTGGGAGACAAGGCGGAGACCAGGCTTAGAGGCCATTAGAGGGAGATAATACAGAGACCAGGCTCATTAGAGGTAGACAAGGCTTAGAGCAGTGATGGCGAACCTATGACACGCGTGTCACGGTTGGCACACAGAGCCTCGTCAGCTGGCACGCGACAAAAATAATACTTCCATATAAATTATCACAATAAAAGTTTACTATGACTACGTTGTACATATAAGTGTTTTATTCTGTTTTTCAACGCTTCACTAACACACGTAGTTATGCCACTGGCATAGGGCCTAAGACAAGGGCCTAAGCCTAGATGTAAGATTTTCATATATCGCCATAGGAATAATAAACATATTTATTGAACCAATTTCTTAAGTTTCAATTGTTTGGGCTACTCATATAACATGTCACAAGACAAAGAATACGGCAATGTTAAAGCGGCTAACGTAACCTACGAATAACTATGATTGAATGTCCTAAATCGAATTAGAAATATAGTTTTAAAACATGCAATTTGATAATATATAGCAAACACGAAAAGGGCCGTCCATAAAGTACGTCAAGCTCCAGAGGGGGAGGGGGTGTTTGTAAGTGTGACAATTTGTGACAGAGAGGTGTCCGGCCATGTGTGACGTCACGGTGTGTTATATTAAACTTTAATTATTTTATTGATAATTTTTTTATATATTTTTGTTCGAAAGTGTGTCCGAGATTTGTGACAGCGGGTAGGGGGGAGTTTAAAATGGTCAAAAATAGTGTGACGTACTTTATGGACGGCCCCAAAGCTTAGCAGGAAAATCAAGCTTAGCCAAAATAAGCATAATAAAGTAGAAAAGGATCATATGAAATGAAAAGTTTCGAAACGAGATGTCTGGGAGAACGGTTGCTGTTCAAATTACTGAACAAGCAATTGCAAGTCTTGGGAAAAACGCCATCAAATGATGTTTAGCGTTATAAAAAACATTTGAAAGAAAAGTGCAATGCGCAGCTGAATTATTTTTTCAAATATTAAGATGCATCTAGACATTTCTACACAATTTGAAAACAATCCTTCAAGTCATGAAGATATCTACAAACATTTTTTGAAGCATCGTAGCATCTGTGTTTTCTTACTTCTCCAGATAAATCTAAGTTTGAAGAACTTGATCCTTCTTACTTGCGATGGTTAGGTCTTGAGAATCTGGAAATTGAGCTGTTGGAATTTCAAGGAAAGCTCTGCGTGGACAAAAAAATTATGTGATCTGCTTGCAACACTTGAGAAGTTGGAGTGTAAAGAGATAACAAAGAACAGCGCCATCATTGATGGTTATGACAATAAAATCCCTAAAGCGTGGAATTCTCTGTAAAAAAGTTTTAATCAATGAAAATAGTTGGGGGGGGGGGAGACAGGAGTGTCATTCTTTCTTTGTTAGGGTCATCTTATGCGTGTAAACAGCTGTTTTCAGCTTTGAATTATATGAAATGAAACAACACAAATCCCATTATTTACGCAAAACGTATCTTTTTACCGTAATAAAAAAGATAAAAATGGTTCAAATCGAAGTTGTTAAATAGAACGCGTTCAGATAGAAGTTGTTCAGCGTGAAGTTGTACAGATAAAACTTGTTCATATACTAGTTGTTCAGATTGATGTTGCTAAAGTGGAAATTGTTCAAATAGAAATTGTTCGATAAAAGTTGTTTAGATAGAAGATGTGTAGATAGAATTTGTTCAAATAGAAGTTGTTCAGATATAAGTTATTTCAAATATATTTTTATATATGAGTTTTTTTTTTAGATAAAAGTTGTTTAGATAGAAGTTGTTTAGATAGAAGTTGTTTAGATAAAAGTTGTTTAGATAAAAGTTGTTTAGATAGAAGTTGTTTAGATTGAAGTTGTTTAGATAAAAGTTGTTTAGATTGAAGTTGTTTAGATAGAAGTTGTTTACATAAAAGTTGTTTAGATAAAGGTTGTTTAGATAAAAGTTGTTTAGATAAAAGTTGTTTAGATAGAAGTTGTTTAGATAAAAGTTGTTTAGATAAAAGTTGTTTAGATAGAAGTTGTTTAGATAGAAGTTGTTTAGATAGAAGTTGTTTAGATAAAAGTTGTTTCGATAAAAGTTGTTTAGATAGAAGTTGTTTAGATAAAAGTTGTTTAGATAGAAGTTGTTTAGATAAAAGTTGTTTAGATAAAAGTTGTTTAGATAGAAGTTGTTTAGATAGAAGTTGTTTAGATTGAAGTTGTTTAGATAAAAGTTGTTTAGATTGAAGTTGTTTAGATAAAAGATGTTTAGATAGAAATTTCCTAGCTTGGAACCCATGGAATAATTCTCTAGATCTTCCACCGAGTGACAGTTTCCTCTGTTGCAGGGGTGAGCAAAGTGGGGCCCGCGAGCCACAGGGGGCCTACCACGGAGCTTTTGTTGCCCGCCAAGACAGTTAGACAACCCGCCTTGAACTGTCCGTGGCCGAAAACGGTCCCTCTCATGTTTCATATTCGAGCGGCTACGATATCAAAACTCGCTTGTAGGTAGTGTCAATCCGCACTTCTTCGGCGTTTTATTTCTGTTTTGTCTTGGCAACACAGTGAAATATATGTCTAATACTGTGACGTTAATCTGCGAAAAATGTCCATATCTGAAAAAATTTGCTTGGAAAGTGTTCTTTGTATTTGAATATACATATACTTGTGAGCAAAGCTTTTCTTGCATGAAGATAAAGAGGAAATACAGATGCTCTTTGACATACATGCATTTCATTAGCAGATAGTGATGAGAATTTTAACAAGCAACAGGGTGCATTCATCTCCACTAATTCACTGCTACTCAACTTCTATCTGAACAACATCTATCTTATCACTTGTCTCCCTATTCCTATATTTATCGCCGTGAGTATTTTCACTAGCTAAATTTGGAACGAATTTCAAAAAAACGTTCGACAGAACACCCGTCTTCAGAGTCATATCTCACTATGAAGGAAAGTTGATGAACATGAGAAATGTCCGGACTAGAGTCCACAGAGATAGAGAAATATTTGGCATGTCTAATGCTTATTTCAGTCACGATTGTATTCATTACCTTTTCTGTCCTCATATTTAGCATTTTATCGCATATTTTGACAAAGGATATGATGTTGTGCCATTTACATTTTTACCATTGCGTTTTATGTTAAATTCCAGGGAAGGATCGAACTCAGCCAAAAGTTCTATCGTCATAACATAGTTCCTACTGTTCTTTAAAATAGAAATCTCTCATGGAAACCTCCAAACGGCAATCCGCGTGGCAGAAAGTGACCTCACAACAACAACATGCCAGTATTTGATTTCTTCTTCCGTATGAAGAACAAGATTCTTGCCTACTCTACCGCCATCATAGTTTTTATAAAAAAAGTGTCACAAGTGCTGACTGACCTGTGTTCGTCCGAATTCTCATGTTCCTTCATTCTTTGAACTGCGTTTTCCCGGTCGTTGAGACTTTCAATTTCTCCAATTATCTTACAAGCAACGCAAAACACTGCATCTTTGCTCTTCGAAAATATCAGCCAAGGTCGAGATCGTGTTTCGCCACTGCTTTATGTTCGGCTAAAAAGTGACAGCCATAAATACCTGGTTTTATCGGAGTACTGACGCCGTTGTTTCTTTTACGGCTTTCTACAATGACAGCAAACACTGAGCACTTGACTAATGCGCAGTTTAATTAAAATGTATTAACACATTTTGTTATAATATTATTTTCGATAAAGCTCTTTGATAATGCAAGCCAGGCTTTTGAGCTTATGTAAAATTCCACCACCGGCAAAAAGCCGGTCTTTTATTATTTCATAAATAAAAATAACATTTAATTTAACACACAAACAAACTTAGTATCACATCAACAAACAACTCAGTATCACATCAACAAACAACTCAGTATCACATCAACAAACAACTCAGTATCACATCAACAAACAACTCAGTATAACATCAACAAACAACTCAGTATCACATCAACAAACAACTCAGTATAACATCAACAAACAACTCAGTATCACATCAACAAAGAACTCGGTATCACATCAACAAACAACTCAGAATCACATCAACAAAAAACTCAGAATCACATCAACAAACAACTCAGAATCACATCAACAAACAACTCTATATCATCAACAGGATGCTGTAGATAATAAATGCAATTATCTTTCCCACGTTCGCTGGCTGAGACAAACACCGAATGTCATTAGCCCTACACAGTGGTTGATGTATTGTTCCATTAATTAGCTGAGAGGTATACGACCTTAGGTTGTGGATGATATAAATAATGAATCTACTGGACAATTAGTGGAATTTCTTACCAAACATCCACTTAGGAAGTGACGAAACAAGCAATTCGTCCAATTTTCACCCTCAGAGAATCGGGACCAAGCTCTTAGAAACCGTTTGTTGTATTTTCTAAATTAACTTTTCTTTTGTTTTAGATAGCTAAATTAATTTAATTTGTACATACCTCCTATGTCTTATGGTGATACAAAGACAGTTGAATATTTGTCTACAGTCTACAGATAGGTCACACTTTGTTCAAATTAGCTATAAACATTTTAGTGATATTATTTAAATACCACGGGTTGTAGGGCGCCTACGGCTACGGCGCCCACTTTTTTTCAAAAGCCCGAGGAACTTATCCTTGTTTGATAAATACGAAATATTAAACTTCCTGAAATGTACATAAAGTGTTTTATAAATATACATCCTCAAATCCTCTCTTCACATCGTTCCATTAAAAAAACAAACAAAAAACAAACAAATAATGACGTCATATAATAGTTTATTGCGAGAAACACCACACGCTCTGTTAATCTCGTAACCAAAATGATACCTTTCTTTTTTTAACTGCTATGGACTGTTGTACTATGTCCCTCAGCGTTACGAAATACGTGACTTGGGTTTTTAAATTATTTATCCAACATTCAGGAAACAAATTTGTTAATTTTTTTTGGTATAAACTAAATTTTCTTTTGTGTCCGTGTGTTCGGGTAAATTCTTGCAAGAAAGTAGATGTTTAAATAATAATTTAACTAGTTGACTTTGAGGGGACTTGAACCACTTGTCTTCTGAAATTACATCTGCACTAAAACGACTGCACATTGTCGAATAATTTTTGTTCATTTCTTCAATACACCAACCGTTATGGATGTCTGCCAGTAATATTTTAGTTAATTACACTTTAGAGTCAATTAAAGATTTTATCTGACTGGTCACTAAGTGAGTTAAGTGCTTTTGCTTTCTAATCTGACGGTGGTCGACTCCAATCCAAGTAAGCACCTAGGTGGTTACACTTGAAACACAAAAAGTTCTAAGGAAAAGGAGGTGAATGAACATTGTATTAAATGTTTAAATTTTACGCATTTCTATTGTTTACATCTTCATAAGTTTGAGACATCGATTGTAGTAGAGAGATATGATGACGAAAATGTTCAAATTTGATCACAAGTTCAATGTTCCTTTTAATATGCGCGGTCGAGCAATATCCCGCAGAAACCGCGCAGCAGTTGAGAATTACTGAACAGCAAATCTTTTATAAAGATAATATAATATCTTTGATTGTGTGGTGCGAAATTTGCCCCCCCCCAAAAAAAAAAATAATTTGATGTGCTATTTTGCATATGTTTTTTAAAAAAAGTGCACGGATCAAAACAAACACTGTTTTAATATGGACTTTAATTCAATACAAATGCGTGAACTGTACAATCTTCGGAAATGTCAACAAGCCTCGCATTTAAAAGGATGACGGCTGTTACAGAGAACTAGAGGCAAATAATAACACACTCCGTCTTGCTGAATTCTGTTGTAAGGACTGGGCTGTCACAACAATAAACATAAATCAATATGGCGGACACAAGAAGCAGTTATGTCAAAATGTGCCTTTTTGACTCGAATGACGAGTCTCTCGCTGGTTCACAAGGTGCTACTTGTAGTTAAGTAAGTCACACCCCCCTCGGGTTCATTGTCAACACGTTGTCAAGCGACCAATGATAAAGTATTTATTTCAGACTGACCATAAACGATGTTGTCTATGAACTATTCAGCAGCGTCTGATTTATGGTTGGTTAGCTCAGTTTTTTTTTACAGGGTACATACTGTGTGTACAGCAAGGAGACTGGTTTGGTACAACTGGGTACATACGGTGTGTACAGCAAGGAGACTGGTTTGGTACAACTGGATACATACTGTGTGTACAACAAGGAGACTGGTTTGGTACAACTGGGTGCATACTGTGTGTACAGCAAGGAGACTAACTTGGTACAACTGGGTACAGACACGTGTAAAGCTAGTAAACTTGTTGGATACAACTGGGTACATACGGTGTGTACAGCAAGCAACATGCCTTGTGAGTTCTGATTTTAATTAGTTTTAGATATCATACACCACTTAGTGTTTAAAGTAGCGGACATACATTGATTTCTAGAAACGCAAACCTGGTTGATTTTTTAAACATGAAAATTAAAAAAAACAACAACTAGATCTACACAATCTCATAATATAGTCAGGGCCGTCCATATATTCATGAGTGAAGACTTATTTCAGGAGATGTGCATTATATTTTCCCTCTTATCAGTTACTTCTGAGAATGCTCACAATAATGACTATAATGTTGCTACTGTATGAGTTGACCCATACAAATGCTGCTTTTTACGATGCTGCGGCGGACGCCATGTTTCTGTGTAACTTTGGTAAGCGCATCATGCAGATCGAAGGTGTTCAGGAAAACAACGCTGTGGACAGAACCTGGAATTTTAAATGTGGTGGATCTGGGGCAACTGGAGCGGTGAGGTTTGGGTTTGTCTTTTAATTTATGTTTTTATTTTTGTTTTATTTTTTTTTTTAAATTTGTTTTTAATTGTTATTGATGTTGTTAATAAAAAACCTTCTTATTTATGTATTATGTTAATTTTTTTAAAAAATGATTAATGATTTGATTTTTTTGTTTTATATTTTTATCTAATGGGCCACCCATTAATGACGTCAAGCGCACCTATGATGAGGGGGTCACTCCATTTGTGAGGACGTGTGACGAGGTGTAGGAAGTGTTTTAAGAAAAGCGCTTGCTATTCATTTAATGACGTTTTCAATGGCTTCACACGTGTTAAGATATTAGAGTGCAGCCTTAAACTCAATGCATATTTAAATACCCCCCCCCCCCCCC
>MUZC01000546.1:149382-173526 GCA_002072015.1 Radix auricularia | reverse complement strand
AAAAAAAAAAAAAAAAGATTTTGAAAAATGCTAATTTTAATAAGAAAATACGGGTTGGGGGGGTAGTGGCGTAGCTAGGGATTTGGAGGCCCCACCTTTTTGACCGGTGGCGTAACATATAATATTTTATGTAAAAAAATCTTTTCAGACACTCCTTTGGAGGCCCTCCTCAAATGGGGGCCCGGGGGATTTTCAAATTGGGACCCCCTGCCCTAGCTATGCCACTGGTCATATGAAAGGAGTGTAAACTCGTCTTATGACAAGAGTGTAAATTGGTCATATGACAGGAGTGCAAACTGGTCTTATGACATGAGTTTATTCTGGTCATAGCACGGTAAATCTTTTCTAATTGAAGCATGTATTATTACTAATATGTGTTCTTTACTACTACTAATTTTTTTATTGAATATCTTATACACAGAGACAGAAGGTGGAAATATTACATCTGTGAAGTGTAACTTGACTGGGTATCATCGATGTAATCAAAGAAGAAATAAGGAATTTTTCAATACAACATATGTAATAAAAGAAATACAGCCTTGTTAACTTTTATTTAGCAGACAAAGTGTTTCGTTCAATATGAACAATTGTTTTATTTATAAAAATAAAAAAAGAGAGAAAAAACAACAACAACAACAAAACGTTACGTAAAAATTAAAACATTACAATAAAATATACCTGGCAGAAGTTTGACATTTTGAAGAAAAATGTGTTCCCTGCTCTTACACAATCGAGGAAAGAATAAATAGAGTCAACTATAGTCAGGTATCCTTTTTAATCCCGTATAACAAGATATCTCACTGGTCATAATCAAAGTCTAGCCATTAGGACCGACAATTATTTTTACACCTGTTTTGTCGCTCCTCGCTAATTAAATATGGGGGCTTCCAACAAAGGGTGCTACTTACGTAGTGACCTTTGATTAAAGAAGCGGATATACTTACATATGGTGGCTTCCAATAAACAAGGGGTGCTAATAACGTACGGGGGCGCGGGGGGGAGGGGGGCTTCCAAAATACTAGGAGGAGGTTTGATTTGCAAATTTAATTATTTTTTTACTTGTCTCACGTGTTATATTAAGATATAACACGTGAGACAAGTTAAAAAAAAATTAAACTCATTCTTATAATTTTTAAAAATTTTTAAACTCTAGTCTATTGTGAATGTTGCAATTATGCAAAATAAGTTACGTAACAAATTAAGTTATACATTAAATTATTTATATATAACAAAATAAACAAATAAACACGCATTGGTCGTGAAATCATTCAAATCCAAGCAAAATACAGTAAAACAATCAATTGCAATACGAGAAAAATAGTAAGTTAAAAGTTCCAAGTATGGATATTACTTTACTACATAAGATAACAAACTAAGTGAACTAAAAGCATCTTAAACTTAAATCGTCTGGATTAAGGGGTCTCCAAACTTTTCTGCTGTAGGGCACATTAACTGTCAAACAGCAGTTTGGGGGCCGACTACACACAGTTTTGTGATAAACTACGGGTAAAAATGGTATCTTTTTATTTGGAGATTAAAAGGTCTCTAGGGACCGGATGAGACGGCCTCGCGGGCCGCATCTGGCCCGCGGGCCGTAGTTTGGAGAACCCCCTGGTCTAGATAAAAGAATAGTTTTTATTATGACTCTAGATCACGATTTCTTTTACACTACACTACACACTCAGTACAACACTTTTCGATTGGTACATAGATCTACCACAAAGTTTGTTGCACTTCGTTCAAGTTCGTTCATTCAATTCATTGTAAATTTTAAATGTTTATCGTTGAAGTTGACATTGTCAGAGACTGTCATTGTAGATAGCAGATACTCTCTATAATTTGTATAATAAAAATTGTAATAAATAGTATTAAATACCAAATAGAAAGTAGTAAAATACACCCCCTTAGCTTTTACACTTAAATGTGGAGGTATCCGGATCCGGCAAATATTAGGACCAAACTATCCGGATCCGGCAAATAGTAAAAAACCGTATCCGGTCACCCCCTACATTAAAGAAAGGGTACAGCCGATACCATTTAAAAACCAAACGCCATTACTGTAAAGGTAGGACTTTATACCGGAGACAAACCTTTAAATAGATTTCACAAAAGAAAAAAAGATAAAAACGTTGGCCCTATGTGTATATGTTGTGAAATATGAAATTATATAAGAGTACTTTTAAAGAATACCTTGGTCTAAATAACAAAACATATGCCAGGAAATGCAATGCCCCCATAACCCTAGTTCGGCAATGCCTTCATATGCCTGTGGTGTCAATGCCTCTTTATATGCCTGGGTTGGCAATGTCATTCAAATGCCTGCTGTTGCAAATAACCTTCTTATGCTTGGGTTGGCAATGCCCTTTCATATTCCTGGGGTGGAAATGCCCCTTTATATTCCTCGGGTGGCAATGCCCCTTTAAATACTGTTAGTCATAATGCCTCTCTATATGCCTGGGAGGCAATGCCCTTTCATATGTCTGAGGTTGCAATGACCCTTTATATGCCTGGGATTGCAATGCCCTTTCATATGTCTGAGGTTGCAATGACCCTTCATATATCGTGGGTTGTAATGCCCTTTGATATGTCTGGGGCGCAATGCCCTTTCATATGTCTAAGGTTGCAATGCCCCTTCATATAACGTGGGTTGTAATGCCCTTTCATATGCCTGGAGCGGCAATGCCCTTTTTATGTCTGAGGTTGCAATGTCCTTTCATATGCCTGGGGTAGCACGCCAAAATGCAAGTTCTAGCTAAAATCCGCCCCTGTCAAAATTACTTATAACAAAACTCCTGGCCTTCACCTCTTGAGATTAAAGCGGAATCCAGGCAATGGAATGATACGATGACCTAGATCAACACGACTCTTTCTTAACAGTAATCTTTTTCAACTTTCTGACAACAAAAGCAACCGAAAATTCTGGAAGAAAAAGATGAAATCGATTCTTGCCTTATGATTAATTTTTAATACGAACATTGAAACTGCCTTTTTTCAATAAATAATATAAAATATAAATATCGATACTTGATTTTTTAAAAACAGTATGTTCTAAGAGAAGCACTATCATTAATGTCTACGAATATACACGCATAGCTATCCGAACTATATACACGTGTGTTCTGTTCTCCATAATTTATATCAAGGTCGTAATCACTTGAACACAAACATATCTTGTGAAGGTACAAGTAGGAGAGTAATCGGACCACTGAAACTGTTGATATTTACACACTTGTAGCGGTAAGTTATCGTTTCTTAAAGACCGAAGGAATCAATAAGAATGATTTAGTGAAGAGTTATGTTAGAAGGAGGGTCGAAACAAGCAAACTTCGATTAGATTTTTTAAAAAAATTTGAAACTAATAACATATTTACAAGAAAGAAATGAAGAAAAATTGTTTTAATTGTTTTATTTATATTAATGACTAAGCATTTACTGCACCTCGAAGATTCTCTGCTGAATCGTTCTTTACTGGTTCAAGCAGTGGCGTAGCCAGGGTAAGTGCCTCCAGTGTCGTGTCAAAATCTTTTAACTCCAACCGGACTTCCCAGTAACTTATCTCGGCGCAAAGACCCGGCTGGATGAACGCTTAGGCAATGGAACGATCACATGACTACTGCCAGAGGGGTAGACTATAAAATGCCCAGGCATTGTCGATAAGACCAATGGGGGACATTAAGCCGCAAACACCATAGTTTGGTTAATCAAATGAGATTTGAGCATTGCCCAACCCACTCATACTTCAACAGACTAGGCGGCTAGACCACACCAGGGACTTAAATTGCCGGAGTCACGAAATATAGTCAGCCCCAAAATAAAGTCTGCCCCGGAGAGTTTATTTTAAAACAAAATCTACTTGGTTAAAATAGAAGAGCCCCTTAATGGAATAACAAATAAGAATGAAGGTTTCATAAAGGTATATGTATTCCAATATATAAATTATTTGTACTGCATAGTGCATGCATTTAGTTAAACTTCCTATAGCGATTCGGACAAAGAAAGACTTATTTATGATAACTTTCGATATCAAAATTTTTCATACTATTTAATGCTTTCAGATAACTATATGAGTGCCACCTCATCTTTTCAGCACAGTCTACTCCTAAAATGCTGACAGCTCCGGCAGGCATGTTACTGCTGTTTTATAGTTCCGCTGTTGAGGCGTGTAACGTCAACGAGTTCGACCAGGAGGCGTTGTTTCACTGTGAAACTGGAGAGTACATCGAGAAGGTAGAAAGCGAGAACAGTAACTCGAAGGAGGACAGTCGCTGGAGTTTTCAATGCGGATGGGAGGGCGCGACGTCTGCGTGCACATGGAGCTGTCAGTTGGTTTTAAAGATATTTTCATAGATGACCTTATGGTTTAATTTAAGCGTATATCTTCAATCTTTATGGTGTCTATATCGATCTGTAACAATTGGCTATCGGCAATTAGTTTGACACAACACAAAGCAAATCGATACGTTAAAAATAAGAAAAGAAATATTGTCCGTATCTTTTGCAAAGAAAAATAAATGAAATGACCCCCGGCCCAATTCCCACTTTTCATTTTCTCAGTTAACTCAAAACCATAAATTGATTTTAATTTTAGGGAATAATTCTGTGGTGAAAAATTTGTTCAATGCTTAACTATTTAATATATATATATACATCCCCCCACCCCCATCTCTCCCTAGTAATGAATATGTTGCTGTTCTTAACTTCAGCTTGCGTGAACACGTGGAATGAGATGTTGGTCTACATCTGTCCAGGGGACACTGGTCACTGGTATTGACAGTTACCATGACAACGGAGCTGAAGACAGACGGTTTAAATTTAGGAGTTGTGGCCTTCCATGTGAGACTTTGTGTAAAAACCACCCAGGCAACGTTCAATGGGAAAAAAAAGCAGCATAGCATTTTTAAAAGTTAAAATTATTATTTTTTTTTGATGGATGAAAACATTAAAAAAAGTCTTTTGGACTTGTCTAATTGAATTTATTAAGTATTTTAGCTCGACTATGAACATTCGTCAGTGTTTCAAGTTTTGTTTTAAAAATTGAAAAAAAAAAGCTTTTTTTTTCACCTTTTGAAAATTATCGTCTATCTCATTCTCTCTGTATTTCTTGTTGATCTTTTCTCTCACCTTCCTCATTATTATTTCACCCTCTCTAATGTTCCCTTGAATGCAACATTTAAATTATATTATGTGTACAAAATGATAACATTTCTTTAATTTGCAATGAAATGCTATAGTAAAATGTGTGTATAACCATTAAAAAAATTAGCCACTTGTCTCTAATTTAAATAACAAGTTGAGTGACCTAAGATGTCTTTACCAGTTGCCAGTTGACAATCAATATAATGTATGCCTGTAATAAATTTAATTCCATTGATATTTAATGTAATACTTAAGTCCGGAAAAAAGTTTTTAAATTGAAGATACAATTAAACATAATTATTGATTTAAATGTGAATAATCTTAAACACAATTTATGATACGAGATGAAATTAAAAAGGATAATAAAAAGGAAATAAAAATGCTAATGGCAAAATTCTTTTGAATACATGAAAAATGAATTTTTCAAGGCTGACAACTTTGTTTTTAAACTTACCTAAACTTCATGCCCATTTTTTTTGCAGCAAAGAAACCGATAAATTGTTACATCACGGACTATGCTAATGACTGGGATCAAAGGTTACTCTTGATCGTCCCACCGGGGTCTGTGCTAAAGGGAGCGTTTAGTTACCGTCACAACGAACACAAGTAAGTTGTAATATTTGAACACAGGTAATTTTTTGTACATTTGAGTACTTAAAGTTTTGGGCAACTACATGTAAATGTATTTCACAATTTGAATACGCAATATTGTGACAGTTCCTGTTTTCACTTTAAGGCTCAACACTTTGATAAATTATATATTGTCGACACCTTTATTCTTATTCGACGAGACGATGTAAGGGTAGGGTCCGTAAAATGGTAGTTATGAACAAGATTAGGGTACTGGAGCTTGCCGTGAGCTGAAACCAAAAGTACCATGGCGAGCAAATGCCGACGTCCGAACGGTTAGGTGATAGTTATGTCATATGTGATTACGGGTCTTAGAGCAGTGCTTCTCAAAGTGGTGGTCCACGGACCAGTGCCGGTCCGGGGGCCATCCGCCACCGGTCCGCAGTAGTTATCAAGACAGGACCCAAAAATCTAAAATTATAATCCTACATTTTCATCCATTAATACTAACCACATTATCGTATAATGTGTCAATTTTTCGGCAATAAGCACATAAAATGAAACAAATAAAATAAATTACACTTCTTTATCACTCCAGTACAGAGAAAATAGTGCACCGGTCCCGCCGCTCCCTTGAACAATGGAGAAGTTCCTGCTGGTTCGCAATACTAAAAAGTTTGAGAAGCACTGTCTTAGAGCATCTTGGTGTGTGTGTGGGGGGGGGGATCGGTTGGGGTCGGGAATACAGCGTTGATGATAAAAACTAAAGAACTAGTTAAGGGTCGGGTTATCCAAAGTGAACGTTTCGTTCCTGTCCCTAGCTCAGAGGCGTCACAAGGGTTGGTATGATCCGGAGATGTAGCTCATGATGCCACCCCCTCACGACTTACCCCATAGAACACCCCCGAGACTTCAAGTGCCAAATAAAGGAAACATACAGAATTTTACATTTTAGTGTCACCCCTTGGGATTGTGTCACCAGGGACGGCCCACCCCCACCGCATCCGCCTAGCGACGCCACTGCAATAGCTATCAGTGAGTGGTACTGTTTAGGGCCAGGAGTGCCACTACGGATAGCAAGAGGTGCAGCGAAGAACTAAGTGAACGTCAGCTTTGAGGGCAACAGCGGTGTGGGGGGGGGGGGGGGGGCGGGGGCAAAAACTGGNGGGGGGGGGGGGTGAGGCGGGGGCAAAAACTGGTACGAGAATTTCCCCGGGAAGACTTATTAAGGGCCTTAGGCACAGGGCTAGAAAACGCTACTGTAATGTATAAGATACATAATAAAGAGCTACAGCTAGTGTCCTGTCTCTCCCCACTCACCCGAAGCGAAGATACTCACACACCTCATTTACATGTGTTTAAATTGAAAAACTACAATTTTTCGATGTGTTTTCTAATCCCTAGGGACAGACGATGGAAGTATTACATTTGTGATTAGTAGTTGTAGTATTTTACAGTTAATATTGTTGATGTGAGCACTAGAGGACTTCTTTTTTGAAATACTTCAAATAAATTTATGATTACATCAAAATGACTTTTATCCATTTATTGTAATTTTGTGGACATTTTAATATGGCTCAGTTTGAGATACCTAACATTAGTTAGGCGGCTGGGTAATGAGTGGAACCCTCATAGACGTGGTGTGCGAACAGTGCATCACTAGCCAACAGAACATCCATCCTTCATGGTCTGTGGACGCAATTATCTTCTGCATAGAATGAGCGTCTGTATATCAAAGATAAGATAAGATAAGATAGGAGATAAGGTGTATAGAGGACGACAATGAATGACGTCATGGGCATAGAGGGGGAGGGGGTGTTAAGTAAATGTGACGTCACATAAAAAAACAACGACTTTAAATAAAAGTTCCACTAAATATTTGATTGTTTTCAATTTATAATTACGTTTTAAATAGCTTCACACGTGTTACGTTATTTGAGTGCAGAATTACACTAAATACATATTTAAATAACGAAAAAGTAAGTTTTTGACGTGGCTGTATAAAAGAATTTAAACACTACTTTATATTAAAATACTTCGATAAAAAGAACTTAAGCTAATTTTTTTTATGTCCAGATAAAAACAAATAAATTATTCAACAAGCTCTAATGTCCCAAATCTTGTTTTGTAATCTGCATCACAAAATTAGCAACATTTGCCCATTTAATAACGTCATTCTTTTTCGCAACCTTGGAACCGCCGTTCTCGTCATTCGGTATGCTGTAACTAAATTCCGGACACCCATACCAGTTTAATCCTTATCAACAATCTCTTTTTGCACTTTCAAGGTGATCACAACCATTTTTTCCGTTGCTTGGCTCCTCTCATCAACTTTCCTAGAACTCATGGTAGGTGAATTTACACACACACAAATTTACGAGAAAAAAAACATAATCAAGTGATAATTTATAGTTCTTGCGTGAGTCGTTCACTGTATGGTTGTAATTTCATACTAACGTACAAGAGTATCGCGTGGTGTGCTGCTAGTCATACAAATTACGCGTTCGCGATGTGTCAATTTGACATATATAAGGTCTAGCACGAGGGTCGTATTTAATCAAAGATAATATACCAAGTAAAAATGTTAGCGTTAAAATAGTATGTTTACCCAAGTAGCACTTATTCCAAAGCAGACGCATACAGAAGTTCCACTGTACATTTTAAAGAATAAATAGAGGAAAGGGTACCATTCAGACCTTGTTGCGGCTTATGCTTTAAACGCCACATCGATCATCGTAACGTTTCCTTCTCACCATTGTTGACAAGTGATAACACCGTCTTGTATTAATAACTTGTGAACTTATATAGCGAAGCAGTGGCGTCACTAGAGTTGGTGTCACCCAGTGCGGCAGTTAATGGCGTCATTCCCTCACTACCTACCCCATAAACTTTCTCCGACTCTGCCCGTGCCAAATAAAGGGAATATACACAATTTTAAGTTTTGGTGTCCCCCCTTGTGATGGTGATACTAGGTGTGGTCCGCACACCCGCACCACTTAATGACGTCTCTACCGAATACCGCAAATATTATTGTGTCGAATTTCAGGAAATTTTGTTCAAAAATAAAGTTGATTGAAAAAATGTTGAAGGGTTTAAAATTTGAAGAGTTAAGTAAATAATTATAATGTCCTTCAACAGGTATAAAGATGTTCAATACTTTTATGAAGATATTTGAATCTTAGCACCACAAATCTAAATGTGTATAATTGTTAAAGAAGGAAAATGTTGTAATAATTTTTCATACGCGATGTAACTCATTTTGTTCCGCGAAGTAATTAATTTTATCTGCGAACGTTTTCCTAGATATTGTTCAAGTAAAAAATCCCAATGCGAAATACAGTGCCGGATTTAGACTTGATAAGGTCCAACAGAGGCGTAACTTGGGTTGGTGTCAGTCACCCAGTGTCTCTTAGACCCCATATACATCCTCTGAGTCTGCCAGTGGCAATATAACAGGACCATAGAGAATTGTACTCTCTGGTGTCACCCCTCGTGGTGGTGTCACCCCTCGTGGTGGTGTCACCCAGTGCGGTCCGCACCACCCCTCCCCCTGCACCCCACTTCCGATAAAACCGTTGTCCTATATGGATGTGAGACGTGGACTCTACTGGCAACCATATAAAGCAAGCCACATGAGTTTGAAAACAAATACAAGAGAAAAATCCCCAAGATCTCCCAAGACCAATGAGTATGTCTGGGACAGAATAACCTCCATTATATAGCGACAATTACGATACGCAAGCTGGCATGGTTCGGTCATGTGCTGTGACATGATAACCTGATATAAATCATCCCTCAAGGCAGGGCCGGTACTAGAAATTGCGTGGCCCTATGCACTTAGTATGCGAAACGGATTGCGTGGGCCCTGTCGGGGTAGGGATAAGAAATTAATAATAAGAGAAAATTAAGATAGGAGGGGGCCTATGAAAGTGTAGAGCCCACTGCGTCTGCATAGGTTGCAGTGCTCTAAGATGGGCCCTGCTTCTAGGCACCCCGGAATGGGCCCGATAAAATGGTCGACAGCGGGAAAGTTGGCTGGACAACTTAAAGAAATGGTCAGAGTTGAGATTGAATGAATTATTGGCCGCCTCTCATGATTAGCAAATGTGGAGATCGTTGTCTATCGATGTGTCCATGCGCTCCCCCCAACGACCGCAACGGTCACGGGACTGATGATGATGATGATAAATAGGAAACTAATTAAGATTCACGAAAACATCTAAAAAATTGTGTAACTCCCAAAGCAATCACATTTTGATACACATGCAATTAACAAGCTAACCTAAAGGTAACTTGACAAGTGAACAATTACTCAAGCAATTTTCGAAAACATTGATCGGCGCACACAATTGAGGTAAAGTACATTAGATAATTGAAGTAAACAATAGAGGAAATCTACCGATCCTTGGAATGTAGTGTATAAAATTGCAAGGCTTCAAATTTAGTGAAAATACGTATGGGGGTAAATATAGATAAAAATAGACAAGGTATGTCGAAACTTAAAAATAAAGAAGAAAAAATATTGAAAAACTAAGAAAATTTCTCGTGGTAGTAAATATAAGGAAATATTATACTGAGGTTGTTATAAAACGAGTTGATTATTTCTTAGAAATGTGGTAATATGGAAAATATTGAATATGATGGGAAGAAAGTTTTTATCATTTCATAAATAAAAACAACTTTTCATTAACACACAATTCTTTACTAACAAATCAGAATCACATCAACAAACAACTCTATATCATCAACAGGATGCTGTAGATAATAAATGCAATTATCTTTCCCACGTTCGCTGGCTGAGACAAACACCGAATGTAATTAGCCCTACACAGTGGCTGATGTATTGTTGAATATTTGAGAGGTATATGACCTTAGATTCTGAATCGTATAAATAATGAATCCAGCCTTACTCGACTACTGTTTAATTTCTTACGAACCAACCATCGAATCTGGAAGTAACTAAAAAAATCAACCCATCTAATTTATTTGACGTTCAAAGAATTGAAAAATCGTTCGTGGTAAGTTCACAAATTAACCTATCTCATGATTAAGTTGAAGAGAATTAAATTAATTTTACTTTTTGTTGAGTTGTTGAGCCTTCTCGTCCACGAGGGACATCCACCGATCATCGTCGCCGTCTGCACTTCCTCCTAGGACATATGCCACCTACAAGAGACCTCCAAGGATCTCTATCCTGGGCCAGTTTCTCCAGGATCTTCCATTCATGGCCAATTCTCTTGATGTCCAATTCTCGGCGCCAAGTGTTTCGTGGACGGCCTCTTTTCCGTTTACCCTGTGGGTTCCATTTCAGGGCTTGCCTTGTTGTATTTTACTAGTACATACCTTAATTTGTAAGAAGACGCAAATTGTTGACACGAGGAATATTTTATATACCTCACATTTTATTCAAGTTGAAAATGCATTATTTTTTTATAAACTAGCTTTTCTTCTATATCACTGTGTTCGAATTTATGCTAGAAATCGAATTGAGACCCACTGCCTAATGTTCCATTCACTTGTACAATTAATATCTAACCCCCCCCCCCCCAAATAATTTATCCAGTTGACTTTGACGAGACTCGAACCATTTGCCTTCAGATAAAATCCTCATGTGGAGTTCACGCCAGCAGGGGACTAAAATCACATTTTCACTTTAACGACTTCACATTTTCGAAGCTGTGACGTATGATCCATTGTTTAGTGCTTCAAGATACCGAACTTTAAGGATGTCTTCAAATAATCATTTTGTTAAACTTCAGAGTCAATAAAACATTTTATTTGCCCGGTCACTAATTGAGTAAAGTGCTTGCCTTCTAATTTGAAGGTAGTTGGTTCCAGTCCAAGAGAACAAATAATATTCATAACATCCAAAACACTTTAAACACAAAAGTACCAAGGATAAGGAGAAGGGTTGACATTGTTTACATTTTTACATTTAAAGCATTTTTATTGTTTACAAGTTCATAAGTTTGAGACATCGATTGCAGTAGAGAGTTATGATGAGGAAAATGTTAAAATTTGTTTACAAATTATGTTTTATCTCACACACCGAAATCAAAAGACCCCCCCCCCCCCCCATAAAATAAAGTTTAAAAAAAAAGGACTTTAATTCAAATTAATTAACGCGGATTGTAAAGTATATAAAAAAAAGACAATTTTCTTGTTTAAAAACAAATCAGCAGGTACAGAGACCAATATGTTAAAGTAACAACATTTAGTTTGCTAAGGTGGCCAGACATCCTGCTACAGGCAGGACAGTACCGATTTCAAACCTCGTGTCCCGCGGACCCTCGCTTGTCCCGGCGGGGCGCCCGTTTGTCCCTCATTTTTTTGACACTTCAATGAACTCGATTTGGGGCTGTGGCCTAGCTGAAATATCATCATAAAAATTTTAATTTTAAAAAAAAGGTCATTTCTTTATAAATTATATTTTTAACACACGTAAAGAATTAAATGTTAATCCATTCCGGCATTACGAAACAATTTTAAACGCCTCACAGAATGTTTTGTAACAAAAAATAATGCCGTTTGCGATTAAGGAGAGTTGATCAAATCAATAGTTTATTTGATAAAATAAATACAATTAGTTTTATTGTTATTTTTTGTAAGAATTACTTAATATTTTCTTGAATTTAATTAAATATTTAAAACAGTGATATTTTTTAAAAATTTAAATTGCTTTATTATTAGCTAAGCCGGTTAGTACGTCGATTTCTGTGGTTATTTACAATTTACTCCTTGATACGGCTTTCCCGTGATTTGTTGGCTTGTCGGTGATCCCGATGCGAAAGGTGACCAGACGTTCCGATTTTTTTGCTCCAGAAACCAGGGGTTGGGGGGGGGGGACCCCCACACCTCGTCCGTTGGGTCCCGCCTCGCTTTGCTCCCCGGAAAATCTGGCCACATTAAAGTTTGCTGCAATTATAATTAAGTATTGGGCTGTCACAACTAGGGATGTGACGGAGCTGAGGAAAATCCGCATCCGTCGGATTCGGATTTGGCAAATATAAATCCGTCGGATTCGAATGCGGATGCGGATTTGGTCAACACTTGGCTAAAAAAAGGAAGTATACCAGGGTGTCAGTCCCGTGCCCCCCATAACAAGAAGGATTTTTAAACACAAAAATAAGTAATTCAAGAACAATGCATATTGCAGTTTAAAAAGATAAACAAAATGAATGAATTTAATACCACCAAAGTAATTTGAACCTAAATTTTAAAGAACGCTTAAAATCAAGTAAAAAAAATTACAACAATTTGACAAACAACATTAAGGGAAATTAAAAACTAAGTTCTTAAAATTGGAGAGTTATGAGAGCATTAAACAAAATGAAAGATACTGTTTATTGTCACATTCACATGAAGCATCAGTACTTGAAATTAATTAATGGCAGATTAAACTTCAAGAACACCAGTTTCTCTGCATTGTCTGGCAGTGGTCTGCTGAGACGGTCATCTATTCCGAGGTTTAGAAAACTCGGATGAAAACAATTTCGTGAGAGGGGTGTATCTAAAATACGTTCATGATTAATTAAATACGACGTCTAATCTATGGACAGCTGAGTAAGGATCTAGGAGTTTAGTTTTATCTGTTTTCTTTATTTCGGGTTTTCGAAAGTCTCTAGGTTTTTAAATTTTAGTTACGATTTCTACGGCCGTGTTTCATCTGAAAACAGTAATTTTTCAAATTCGAATCCGACGGGTCGGATTCGAATGTGCTCATAAAAACGTCGAAGTTCGAATGTCGTCGGATTCGAATTCAAACTTCGTCACATCCCTAGTCACAACCACAAACATAAATACAATCTTGTGACAATGCTCTTGTTCTTTGTTGACTCGAATGGCATGTTTCTGGCAGCATCACAAAAAGCTACTTGTGGTCAGTAAGTCACATTTCTCTTGGGTTCGTCTTACACATGTAAGAGTGGCACATGGTAATTTCTGTCTCACACATGTAAGAGTGGCACATGGTAATTTCTGTCTTACACGTTGTCTAGCGACCCAGCGTAAAGTCTGTCTCATACGCTGTTAGGCGACACATGGTAAAGTCTTTATTTTAGACAATGTCAGTTATGAAGGATTCAGAAGGGTGTGGTATATGGCACAAATTGTTCGTTAGCTCAGTTTTTTACAGGGTACATTCTGTGTGTAGAGCAAAGAAACTGGTTTTGTACAATTGAGTACATACTGAATGTACAACAAAAAATGGTCTGGTACAACTGGGATCAAGCAAGAAAAATGGTTTGTGAGTGAGGTTTGATATTATTATTGAATTGAGTTTTTAATGTAACGGACATAAATAAATCCTCTTTTGTAGTGCTTTTTTAAAAGCAATACTTTAAAAAAAATCTCCTTATATAACCACAGTCGTTCTTATATTCCTGAGTGATGACTTATTTCAGGAGATATTAATAATATAATATTTTTCCTCTTATCAGTTACTTCTTGGAATGCTACCAATAATGACTGTCATGTTGCTACTGTACGGTGTGGCCCATACAAATGCTGCTTTTTACGATGCTGCGGCGGACGCCATGTTTTTATGTAACTTTGGTAAGCGCATCATGCAGATCGAAGGTGTTCAGGAAAATAACGCTGTGGACAGAACCTGGAATTTTAAATGTGGTGGATCTGGGGCAACTTCCACATGCAACTGGAGCCGTGAGTTTTGGGTTTGATTTTTAATTTTTTTCTTCTGTTTTATAATTTTATTTGCTTTATGTCTTTTTTGTTTATGTTTTATGTTTTTTATTTCTATTTATTCTTTCAAAAAATCTTTTAATTTATGTTTAATGATTTGATTTGTATTTAAATATGGTAATTCTATTCATATAAACACTTTCCTATGATGTTCTTTTAACAAAATATTTTGTTTTTGTTTATAGCATTTTTGAATTTCTATGTGAAATAAGTTTGTTAGGAAAAATAAAAGCCGTTTCAATTAAGAATTGTTGATTTACGATTTCAAAATAAAAGATTTAACTACATCCGTTATAGCTACAAATATTAAAGTAACAAATTCGTAAGACTTTTCATTGTGACAAGAGTATCCATGGTTTAAAGAGAGTAATTGAGAAATGCCGCGATGTTGAATTATCTAAAATTGAGTATATTTCTGAGTATGAGAATAATAGGATCTCTCTGCCAAAATGTAATTTAAAGTATTTCACCTAAGTTGCTGTTGTCATGTTCCCTTCAGCCTACGTAAACAACTGGCACGAGATGGTGGCCTTCATTTGTCCAGGGGACAGTGTTATCACTGGTATTGACAGTTACCATGACAACCTGGCAGAGGACAGGCGGTACAGATTTAGATGTTGCGGAATTCCGAGTAAGTATTTATTGATGGCTTTGGAAATATTTTATACCGGAGATATTCTTTGCACAGATTAAGGCCATTTAGGCTAATATTACACAGCAGTGCGCATTGCTATACCGTTGTCCACGAGTCTCAAACACGGATGAGGGCATCTGCCATTTGATTACTTAAGCTATGTGTCAAGGGCCCACCCCACCATTCTATATATAATTATAATTATTTGTGTAATTTTATTACAGTCGATATTGAAATAATTGTTTTATTATCAACAACAGAGGTATTTATTTGCTTAAATCACAGTTAAATTCTATGTATAAATGTTATTATATACAGTTAACATTTGAGATATCATCAATGGCCCTGAGTTACGAAAACTCGTATAGGTCCCGTTGGGGAATCTCCCGGGAACTCCCACCTCTCCACCAAGAGGCGTAATTGACGGGGGCACCCCCAACATGGTCCCCTCTAAGAGGGGGCCGCCTGGGCAGGGTTAAGTTCCACATGAAGCTCACCGTCCTGCCTCTCAATGGGTTTACCTCCCAAAGGAGGTTGTGAATTTGATCTGCTTCGACCCGCCATTGCTGCGATGCTACCACGGCACAGATTACGGGTCTAATTACCAAGGACTGTAGCAAGATAGGGGGAATCATCACTGTAGCCCTCCCGGGGGGTGCGGGCAACCGCAGTAACCAACCACATAGTGTTGGGTAAGGGCACCCTTTATTAGGAAGGTCTCCTCAGAGCTGACGTACGACCAAAAGTTCTTTACGGCACTTCTTCTAGTATTTTGCTGGCCTTCCTGGCCCTAAACAGTGCCGTTCACTAATCTAACTAGAAAGGGGGACGACACGGTCGCTTCGGATGACCCGACCCTCAACGGATACAATGGTTTTCATCATCGACAGAGACAAACTCCACCACGGTTACCTCCGTCTACGTTCCGTATAGCGACTGTAATCATCTAACTAACTCCCTAACTCCCTAGCTACCACAAACCGGGTTTTGAATACCCTACTTATCCCGGGGACCACGTAATGGTCAGCAGCGCCCCCGGGTATACAGTTAACAAGGCAATTAGATATGTATCAGTACTTGCTGTCTGAATTTCATAAAGAGATCATTTTTTTAAAAAAACCTCACTGGTGGACTACAAAAAATCACTTGCATGCGGCCCGCTGGGCCCATGTTTGAGACCCCTGACTTAGTTATAAAATAAGTATTTTTATTTCTTAATCTGCAGCACACATTCAACAAGCTGAGCACTATAATTTTCACCAACTGACCTTGTTTTAAAAACTTTGCTTTAAAATTATCCTTTTGTCTGCATCATTCTGAATGTGTGTGTGACCTAGGTGTAGTGTAAGAGTGTATGATTTATAATTATATGGATTTAAGTTTTCGAGAATGTAATGCTTACCTTAAAGTTCAGCACTAAATACAACTTACAATTTTAAAAAAAGTAGTCGAAGAAATCAGCAACAACCTAGTCCAACACTTTTTTTTTACGCATCCTGTTGTAACGTGTATCAGGTTTCAGTGTTACAACAGGGCGCTTATTTGGTGGGGGAGAGCAATGAGTCAACATGAATTTCGATTTTCAGGTTAACATTTGTTGTCCCCAAAGCATGGGCATTTTAAACTATTAATTTCTCCACATTTGATTCCAGAAACGAGAACCAAGAACTGTTACATCACAGATTATGCCAATGACTGGGATGGGAGGCTACTCTTGATTGTTCCGCCAGGATCTGTCCTGAAAGGGGCAATGAGTTACCTCAACAATATCTCAGAGTAAGTGTTTGTGATACTTGTAAGATGAGGTACGCTTGTGATGTTCATTCGTGTTCTCACGGGGGGGGGGGGAATCTCATGAAAGTAACATGACGGTCTTATCATGAATGATATTTCCCGTACATTGAACAACAAGGAGCAGGGTCTCTGTAACAATAGAAGGATGCTTTTAAAAAAGATTTCAAGCATGTAACAAAGAAATATTTATAATTTTTTATTGTGGGCAAGGGGGAATTTTTTAAAAAGTCAATTAGAAAAATAAGATAATTATAATATAATTGAATGGAGTGTATTCTGGTCATGTGACTGGAGTGTATTCTGGTCATGTGACTGGAGTGTATTCTGGTCATGTGACTGGAGTGTATTCTGGTCATGTGACTGGAGTGTATTCTGGTCATGTGACATGGGTGCTATTCTGGACATGTGACATGGATGCTATTCTGGTCATGTGACTGGAGTCTATTCTGGTCATAAGACGTCAAATTCTTTCTAATTATAGCCCATAGACATAAGATTATATGTACTTTCCTACTAATTAAAAAAAAAATTCAATATTTTCAAACCAGAGACAGAAGGTGGAAATATTACATTTGTGATGTGTAACTGGATTGTGTAGCACTGATGTGATCAAAGGAAGAAATAGTGAATGTTTCAATACAATATATGTAATAAAAGTAACACAGCTTCATTAATGTTTATTAAAAGACTAAATGACAAATGTTTTAAAGTGTTTCGATTTTTGAAAGGAACTGTTCTATTATTATAAGATACGCCGTATACAATTTGAAACATCCAGACCTTACGTAACAGTGGGTTGTCATTTTTATGAAGAAAAAAAAATGTTTCAAGGTCTTACCACATCGTGGAAAGGATAGACAACAACCAAAAAAAAAAAAAAACAACAACAACAAAACATTCAGTTATCTTTTGTAACCCCCTATAACACGATAGCGAAGCACGGATACTCGGGTAGTTAAAGATAAAGTAATCAATTGATGTTATAACGACTTAGATCATAGGAGCGTCAAGTACAGGCCAGCTTGGACATTTGGACATCGTCGTGGGCATTGATCTAGCTCACCAGTCATATTCAGATCAAAGTCTAGTCATTAGGACCGACAATTGTGTTTGTACCTGTTGTGTTGCTCACCACTACTCACGTATGGGGGCTTCCAATAAACAACGGGAGATATTTGCGTATTAGGGGGGGAGGCTTCCAATAAACAAGGGATGCTACTTACGTATGGGGGCTTCCTATAAACAACGGGGGATATTTACGTATGGGGGCTTCCAATAAGCAAGGGATGCTACTTACGTATGGGGGCTTCCAATAAACAATGGGAGATATTTACGTATGGGGGGCTTCCAATAAACAAGTGTTGTAGCCGATTTTTAAAAAAACCTACCTGAAAAGGTAGGACTTTATACCGTATAAGACCCTTAAATAGATTTCACACAAACGTTTGCCCTATATATTGTCGGGAAATTAGGGCGGTTAGGGGGCTAGAGTATATTTGGTCTTTGAGGTGCCGCGGGACTACCGGGTGAGTCCAGGTGGCTAGAGCCGCGGGGCTCCATAATATATATATATATATATATATATATATATATATGTGTGTGTGTGTGTGTGTGTGTATGGTGTGAAAATTGATATTACAGTACTTTTAAGAATACCTTGGTCTAAATAGCCAAACAGATGTAAACAAGTGCACAGCTGTTCTCATCAGTCACAGGTAAACATCATAAAGCCTTTCGTTTGAAACAAGGTTTCACATTTTTCTGTGTTCAGAAAATTCAACGCTTGAATGGAGAGTATAAGATCCGGATTTAGACCACCAGAAGTCTTCAAACATTATCTTAATGCCATATCAGAGGAGGCGTATCTTGGGGCACTGCCACATCTTTTCAACGAAAAAAATTTAGATTTTAGGCTGATTAAGGAGCCCTTTAAAAGAAATATAGAGCTTGAGTGCCATCAAGGGTAGACTGACCCTTTCCGAAACTCCTTTACTACGCCTCTGAACATCAGATAGAGACATGAAAAATGGATTTGGCGATGAAAGGTGGTGCCTTTTTGCAGAGCATGACCATTCAAAATGTGGGTAGGTTCGGTAAACGGTTTACTGGATGATTTTTAAAATTGAAGAATGGGCAGTGGCCCAAATCTGGCTTTAATTTTCATCATTTATTTTTGAGTCTGTGTACCAGTAAAATAAACGCTTCCTCCAAAGTTTTTTCGTCTGAGGAAAAAAATGACAGCTCAATATATTTCAATTATTTTTTTTCCTATAGTTACCTTTTCAGATGAAATGTATTTCCATTTTAAGCGACATTTTAAATACAATCCTAGTAGCGCAAGTTTGGGCGCCCCATACGTTTATTTAAGGCTGGGATGGCAATGCCCCTTCATATGCATGGGGTGGCAATGCCCTTCATATGCATGGGATGGCAATGCCCCTTCATATGCATGGGGTGGCAATGCACTTCATATGCATGGGGTGGCAATGCCCCTTCATATGGCTGGGGTAGCAATGCCCCTTCTTATGGCTGGGGGGGCACGCCCAAACGCAAGGTGCGGGTTTAGGTAAAATTACTGTTAATCCGCCTATGTCAAAACCACTATAACAAAGCTCATGGCCTTCACCTCTTAAGATTGAAATTGAATCCAGGCAATGGAATTAGACGATGACCTAGATCAACACGACTCTGTCTTAACAGTAATCTCTTTCAACTTTCTGACAACAACAACCGAACTTTCTGAAAAAAGTGGTGTAATCGATTCTTTCTTTAAATGCATTTTTTATACCACCATTTAATAAACTTTGCTGCAAGTAATAACCTAAAATATAAATATCGATACGGGGCTTAGTTGTTTTTTTAAACAAAAGAAGCCAGGTAATTAGTGTTGACGAATATAAATATATAGCTATTCGACTATATACACGTGTGTTCTGTTCTCCAAAATGAGTATCACGTTCATAATCACTTGAAGACAAACACATATTGTGAAGATACAAGAAGAGTAATAGAACCGTTCTTACTGTTAATACCTGCACACTTGTAGCGGTAAGTTATCTTTTTATAAAGACTAAAGGGAATTAAACGATTGATTTAATCTGCTATAAATTTAAGTGATCTGTAAGGCAGTGGTGTCCAAAGTCCGGCCTGTGGGCCAAATGCGGTCCACTTAACTATTGTAACTATTAACTGAATATGGAATTTTTAATATATATATATATATATATATATATAGTTATTGCTTATTTCTAGTATTGGAGTGTTAACCATTATATTATCGGATTAAAAAATAAGGTTGGAAGTAAACCGTTTAACGATCAACGTGGAGGCTGAAATTTGTTAAAGTCATAATATTTCAATTCTTAATTCTCCTTTACCTAAATTATCTTAAGGGCTGTTTTCCTGAACGGTGACAACGTCTTGTTAACTTGATGGCTCGAGAAATGGTTTGGGTTTAAAGTCACGTGTTATCAACACATATTTGATGCAGGATATCTCCCCAAAAAAATGCAAATAATATTTTTTAACAGAAATAAAGTTTTCAAAAAATGAGCACTTTACCTTCCATTTTTGTCAACGATGCATTTTTAATCATAAAAAATCATTTTTCAAATGCAGGCAATTCCGCTGAAATTCATTTAAATCAGTGTTTGCGAAATTTATGACATTATTGAATGTTTTCAGATAACCATAACTACTCGTAAAATGATGACCGTTCCTGCAGGCTTGTTACTGCTTTTTTATTGCGCCGCTGTCAAGTCGTACGTCAACGAGTTCGACCAGCAGGCGTTGTTTCACTGTGAGATCGGAGAGTACATCGAGGAAATAGAGAGTGAGCACAGTAACGAGAAGGAGGACAGGCGCTGGAGTTTTCAATGTGGAGGGGAGGGTGCGACGTCTGCTTGCACATGGAGCTGTCAGTTGTTTTTTTTATTTGTGTTTTTAAAAATTAAATATTTTTTTGAGCTGACCGTAATTTTGTTAGCCTTTAAAAAAAAATCAACGGTTTAAAAATGAAGAATAAATATATTGTAAATTTTCAAAGAAAAAGAAATCAAATAACACCCGCCCCCTTCCCTCATTTCATTTTCTCAGTAAATCAAAATCATAAAGTGAAATCTAAATTTAGGGTATGATTCTTGTGTAAGAAATTTTTTCATTGCCTAACATAAACACACTTGCAAAGAGACTTGATATTTATCAGTAGTGGCAAACATATGGCACACGTGCCACAGTCGTCACGCAGAGCCTCATTAGCTGGCACGTGACTAAAATATGTCTCCCTTAATCAAACCTGCTAAGCCAAACCCCTATATTCGGATTTCACTGGAGCGTTAAACTTTGACATAAATAAGTGGGTATTGGTCGCGACAACTAATTTCTGTTGCTGTTCTTAACTTCAGCTTACGTGAACACGTGGAATGAGATGTTGGTCTACATCTGTCCAGGGGACACTGTGGTCACTGGTATTGACAGTTACCATGACAACGGACCAGAAGACAGACGGTTTAAATTTAGATGTTGTGGCATTCCATGTGAGTCTTTATTTACACAACCCAGCCAACGTTGAATAGAAAAAAAAACCACACCAACTTTTTAAAAGGTTTAAAGACGTGTTAAAAGATGAAAACATTCATAAAGTCTGTGTACTTAATCTAATTGATAAAGTAACTTTTTATAGCTTGACTAGGAACATAAGTGATGGTTTTAAGATTTGTCCTTAAAATTGAAAAAATAAGGTGTTCTTTTAAAATGATGCTTTACTTCAGATTTTATGAAATTTTATTTCTGCCTCCCTCTCTGTCTCTCTTCTATCTCTTTTCTCTCACCACCATAATTCTTATTGCTCTCTCTATCGTTACCAGCATTTCATAAATGTGTACAAAATTCTAAAATTTCTTTCAATTGCAATAAAATGCTATTGTAAAATGTATTTATAAACGTTAAAAAAAATTCAGCTCCTTTTCTCTAATTTAAATAACAATTTGAGTGACCTAAGATATTTTTCAAGTTACTACATTAAGCATGATGATCTTCTTTTTTTAACAAACTGAAATATATTTAACAACATGGGACATTTTTGTGGTAATATTTAAGTCCCAAAAAGTTGTTTTTTTTTGGTAACAGAATATATTACATACAGGTATGCTGATTTAAAAAAAAAATTATAGCTGATTGAATTATTTACAACTAATGTAACTAACTTAGTGCAAATGCGACCAGGAAAAAGATCACCTTTTGAGGATGACAATAGATTTTAAATGCTTGCCAATATCCCTTTGTTTGAATGAGATTTTTTAAAATGTACAGTATTGCATTAAAATCACATGCCAAGTTTTAATTATAAAATATTATTATAAATGTATTTTAGTGGTAGAAAAAATCAGGATAAATGTAACGTGAAAATGTATTTAAATTAGAGATAAATATACAAATATAGATAGAAATTTAAAATGGATTTCAATGGCAGAAAATATCCTTTGAAAATTAAGAAAAAAGAATTTTCAAGGGGGACAACTCCGTTTTATAAAATTACAAAAACTTGATGCACATTCTTTTTACAGCAAAAAAACCTAAAAATTGTTACATCACCGACTATGCTAATGACTGGGATGACAGGTTACTCTTGATTGTCCCACCGGGGTCTGTGCTAAAGGGAGCGTTTAGTTACCATCACAACGAACACAAGTAAGTTGTAACATTTGAACACAGGTAAGTTGTAACATTTGAACACAGGTAAGTTGTAACATTCGAATACTTAACGTTTGGAGCAACTCCATTCACGCAGTACACATACTAAAATAGGAACGATACAGAGAAGATTAGCATGGCCCATGCGCAAGGATGACAACCAAATTCGTGAAGCGTTCCCGTGGTTTAGCTGTAGCGCGCTGGACTGCTGAACCGAGGCAAAAGAGAGTTACGGGTTCGATCCTCTGCGCTGGTAAGCCCCCCCCCCTCGCCGAGCACCGCGCTAGCCAAACAATCCCTTGCTCGTTAGTGGTGGCTTAATAAAACTTGTGAACGCTACTTCACTTGCCCAGTAGTTCACCATGGAGTGAAAAGGGGTTATTTTTTTTTCTTTCAACACCTTAGTTAAATTTGCATGGTTGTAGACACCTTAGTTCTTATTTAACGAGATGATCCAAGCGTAGGACGCAATAATCTTCTACTTAGAAGTCGCGACTGTAATCTATAAGATAACAAGCTATGTCTAGTGCCCGCCACGCCACCCCCCCCCCCAAAGCTTAGGTGATCACATTCACATGTATTTTACATAGAAGAATGATATTTAAATTTTTTTTTCTTAAATCCCTAGGGACAGAAGATGGAAGTATTACATTTGTGATTTGTAGTTGTACTACATAACAGTTAACGTCGTTGATATGAGCACTAGTGGACTTCTTGTTTGAAATACTTCAAATAAACTCATAATTACATCAAAATGACTGTTATTTCATTTTTCCAACCACAGTCAACACTTTTATTAAATTTACATGTTTGTAGACACTTTTGTTCTAATTTAAAGAGATGATCGAAGCGCAGGACGCAATAATCTTCTGTTTAGAAGTAAGCTACATTTTAATATGGCATAATTACGTATTTGAGATACGGTTTGATATAAAATCTAATCATTTTGAAGACATTGACTTTCACAAAACTATTTTTTAAAAAGAATCAATAGTATGAAATTTAGGTAATTTTAACTCTTGTAATATACTTTTAACTCCAAATGTTTGAAAAAAAAAATTACTATATACAAATTTGAACAACTTGACTAATGAATTGAAAACTTAAATTTTGTATATTTAATATTACTAACAAAGGGAGATAAAGTATTTCAATATTTATGGTAACAAGACAAAAACTCAAGTAAGCCTCGTCGGTTTATTGACAACAGTGTAGAAGATCATTGAGAATGTTATCTTGCACATATCCAAGTGTAGAAGATCATTGAGAATGTTATCTGGCACATAACCCAGTGTAGAAGATCATTAAGAATGCTGTCTGGGACATATCCCAGTGTAGAAGATCATTGAGAATTCTGTTGGGCACATATCCCAGTGTAGAAGATCATTGAGAATGCTATCTGGCACATATCCCAGTGTAGAAGATCATTGAGAATGTTATCTGGCACATATCTCAGTGTAGAATATAATTGAGAATGCTATCTGGCACATATCCTAGTGTAGAAGATCATTGAGAATGCTATCTGGCACATATCCCAGTGTAGAAGATCATTGAGAATGCTATCTGGCACATATCCCAGTGTAGAAGATCATTGAGAATGTTATCTGGCACATATCCCA
>MUZC01000546.1:109604-135546 GCA_002072015.1 Radix auricularia | reverse complement strand
TGTCATAGTGCACTACAGTCATCTAAAATTGTCATAGTGCACTACAGTCATCTAACCATGTCATAGTGCACTACAGCCATCTAACAATGTCATAGGGCACTACAGCGATCTAAAATTGTCATAGTGCACTACAGTCATCTAAAATTGTCACAGTGCACTACAGCCAACTAAAATTGTCATAGTGCACTACAGTCATCTGAAATTGTCATAGTGCACTACAGTCATCTAAAATTGTCATAGTGCACTACAGTCATCTAACAATGTCATAGTGCACTACAGTCATCTAACAATGTCATAGTGCACTACAGCCATCTAACAATGTCATAGGGCACTACAGCTATCTAAAATTGTCATAGTGCACTACAGCCATCTAAAATTGTAATAGTGCACTACAGTCATCTAACAATTTTATAGTGCACTACAGCCATTTAACAATGTAATAGTGCACTACAGCCATCTAAAATTGTCACAGTGCACTACAGTCATCTAACAATGTCATAGGGCACTACAGCGATCTAAAATTATCATAGTGCACTACAGTCATCTAACAATGTCATAGTACACTACAGTCATCTAACAATGTCATAGTGCACTACAGCCATCTGACAATGTCATAGGGCACTACAGCCATCAAACAATGTGATAGTACACTACATCCATCTAACAGTGTCATAGTGCACTACAGTCCTCTAACAGTGTCATAGTGCACTACAGCCATCTAACAGTGTTATAGTACACTACAGTCATCTAACAGTGTCATAGGGCACTACAGCCATCTAACAATGTCATAGGGCACTACAGCCATCTAACAATGTCATAGGGCACTACATCGATCTAACAGTGTCATAGTACACTACAGTCATCTAACAGTGCCATAGTGCACTACATCGATCTAACAGTGTCATAGTACACTACAGTCATCTAACAGTGCCATAATGCACTACATCCAACTAACAGTGTCACGTGTCATAGTGCACTACATCCATCTAACAGTGTCATTGTTCTGTACTATTAAGGCTGTAAACTTTATCCTTTTGCTACTATTGACTTGCTATGCTGTATTAACTGTATTTGAAACGTTTCCTTTAAGGTTTGTTGGTGTTGGTCCAACTTCGAAATAAAAAAATAATATATTTTTTAAAAAATTAAAAAATGCATGTGCAAATTTTCAAGGTCTCCATTTTTTGTGCACCATGATTTCGTTTAAAATTTTAAATTCCTATAAATGTAAAAGCGTTGGCGCTAAACATATTGGTTGTCGAAACTAATATTCTGCATGTTTTCAGGATTGTTAAGTGAAATTTCATCTCCTTGAAGATTTGTCATACTAGTGCCGAGAACAGTACCCATAACAATGATTTACCATACTTAGCGTTCAACTTTTTTTTTTTTTGCGTAAAATTGTATTTTTTTTTTAGACATGTGAAATTTAAAGGATATTATTCTATAGAGTGTGAGAATAATTTATTTTGTCTTTTTTAGTGCACAGGGATGTTCATAATATGGCAGAAATCTATTAATAGAAATATTTTATCTAAATTTATCTTTTGAAAGGACAAATTCATAAAAAAATTAATAAAAGATACGAGTCAATACGTGAATGGAGGCATATTGAGAATGCTTGATCTCATCAGCTAATTTTTAATTCTTCGTTAATTTAAGACATCTTATGGGACTTGCAAAATAAATAACAATTTCGTAATTTTACTAAGCTAACAATTTTGAGAACATAGTGATTTTATTTGTGCCTCAAAACTTTGTTTCGCTAAAATGTAATCTAAAAAAAGAACATTACGAAATGAGCTAAGACGTTTTCCGGTTTTAGAAATGAAGTACCCTATTGGAATAAAAGCGTATTAAATTATTTTTTTTAAAAACTTTTAGCCCACAAAATTTTTATTTTGTATATAATAGTGAACTTTTAGGTCATAAATAAATATTTAAATACATCACTAAACACCCAGTTAAAATGCAACTATTAGCAAGAAGTGAAGTGTTTTATATCAATTGTTTTAGCTCGAAATACCTCGACCCTTAAAAAAAACAACAACCCTCTATGCAACACCACGAGTATTTAAGGTTAACCTCAATGGCTATCAACCATCTGTGAGGTGGTGTATTACTTCTAGATACTTTTTAAAAGTTTCAACTCAAAGTGATATGGATAATAATTAATGTGTAAATACAAAGCAGTTTAATACGGAGCCGATGTATGCACATTATCCTCCCTGCGACCTGTTATGTGAGTTCTGATTTCAAATAAAATACCATTTTGGTAATCCTCTATAAATATACGTTTTTAAATCTAATGGCTGGAGTAACGGCTCAAACGTTAAAAAAAATCGAAGATTGTTTTCATATAATCCAGTCCTACTTTCTTTTTCATTGTTCTTAAGTATTTTTTTTTTTGAGGTACACAGTCTCGTGGGTTTAACAAGTAGGTTCTTTATTTATTATTCATTTCAAGATTAACTAATTTCGTCGCTTTTCCCATAAATGAAGTTTGTAGTACTAATGTCTAATTTTTAACAGGACGCACTTTTTTAATTACAAGCTGGACTACCTATAATATTCATTTATATCCCTGTCTGTGCATTTTGATACTCATAGGCATCACTTGGCGGTGCGGAGTGTGTGTGTGTATGTGCGGGGGGGGGGGGGTGCGGACCGGATGACAACATCACAAGGGGTGACACCAAAATGTAAAATTGTGTCTGTTTTCATTATTTGCCACATTGAATTTGTTTTGTTACGTCCTGTCAGGCTAACCCTTACCTTGTTTATATCTTTTCCATTTACTTTTTTTTTATAAGCCTGATTGCAGTCTCACCCCTCATTTTGTTTGGCACTGACAGACTCGGAACAGGTATGTGGGGAAAGTCGTGAAGGGGTGTCACCATGAGCTGCCGCACCAGGTGACACCAACCCTAGCGACGCCTCTGTCGATACCATTTTTGATAACTTAAAGAGGATCGAATGATTTGCTGTTGTTGTGGATTTAAACGACATGTTGATGCTTTATCCTTTAAAAAAATAATAAAAAAATAAAAGTTGTCTGTCGCTCTAAGAATTGTTTTCTCGGGTCTTTCCTTTACTTGAAGTCCCCTTTCACCCATTATTTCTTTAGTCTCAAACCCCATGTGATCTATTCCAAGGTATAATTCAAATTTGAAATATTTATAATTTTTTTATTAGTAATCCGTATTGTTTTTAAAGCAACTTCATATATAATTACTATCAACTAACTATTGACGAGATGTTCAACAAATTCCTCCATCACTTATTGCGGCTTCTGAAACGTTCATGATTTCCTTTCAAACTGGAATAATTTGGCTGCTACGTGAAAAGGCTCTTTTATATTAAATTTAATGAGATTTTGTGGAGATTTCTTCTCAAAAAATATATTCATATTCGTGTCCGTGTCTATACATTTATTAATAATTTAACAAATTAACGATTTACAACGCACAGTTATATTTGAGGGGTACAAATGTACCTTGCAGATATATTTAGTAACAAGTTAAAATGACCATTAGCTGTCAACTAAAAGACCGATATATGAAGCAAGTCGGTCTGATGATAACAATTGAGGACATACTTAATCGGTGCGCTTGGCTATTACTATCAGTACACGAGAATGCACAAATGAAAATAAATAAGTTAATTTTAAAAAGAAAATGTAAATAAATTAGAACAGTAGTTTAATTAAAGAAATTTTCACTTGTACAAAAACTTACACAAATAATTTTTACCACAAATGAGTCAACATAAAACACATTATGTATACTTATAAATGCAAATACATTAAATACGATATTACAACATCTTTTAACTGCGAATGGGGTTATATACAGAAGACTCCAGATAACTTATGCCTACGCTGTTCTCCCCTGCATCTTTACCATTCATCAGCCGACCAATTTCCAGCCAATTTTATTTTAGCTATTCATCTGGAAACAACGTTCCACCACGGTCAGGATTGATCTCATCAGCAACCACAACCAGGATCAAAACAAACAGATGGAATTGTTTTAGGTAGATTTTGACGGAAAAATGACATTACAAGTAGCAGGAAATTTTAAAAAAGCGACAAAAATTAACATGCATAAGAAAACAATTTTAAAAATGAATTAACAGTTATAGTTTTAAAAAACGCAACCTATATTTTTCATACTTTTATTTGTAATGAAAAAAACATCGATACAATTAACAACTAAAAAATTGCACAAACAAAGGAAAAGAGACCGTAAATAGATCATCAGGAAAGTCTTGTTGCCTATAATCACATTTGACATCCGTTGTGGGGCTGTAAAGTAAATTTTTTATTGCCAACCTGAAATGAGCCCAGATGAATATTATGTTCGTTAAACTTAGAGAGTTGTCGTGGCATTCGATCACACTTTTTAAGGATTTTGTGTTCATCAAAGATGGAGGAAAGAATGCAAAGAACCATTTAGTTGTCATTAAGCTCATTAACAAATACAACTTTTTTGTGTCATACAATTGCATTCGCTGATTTGCTAACAAAGCTATGTAATGGAAACAAGCAAAAATGCAAGCACTGACAAAAATGGGAAAATACATCGGTTTATCTTTGTTAAAGAACAAACCTATTAAAACACTTTCTTATAAAAACAGAATCAGAACTCATTTCGCTAATAACACCAAATACAGTGGTATTACGATATCTTTCCTTAATCCGTTCCAGACCCTTAACGCATACTAAACAAGACGTAATGATACTAATAAGAAATAAAGGGTAAGTGGTTAATCCATTCCCATTAAAAATTTCACATTGTTATTTATATAATTTACATTTATTGACATGGTTGTATCAACTAATTTAAGCACTGTTTGATACTAAAATACATAAATAAAAAGAACTTAGAAGATTTTTTCTTCTGTTTTTCTGTTATGCAGACCAAAATCAATTTTTCAAAATGCTCTAATGTTTCTGATCTTTGTTTTAAGATCTATTTGACCCCCATCGCAACATCATCCTATTTAATAACGTCTTTGTTTTTCACTATCATAGAAATCGTTTGTTCTCGACTTTTGGTATGCTGCAACTATGTCCCGGACACGTATGCCTATTTATTCCTTTGCAACAATCTGTTTTTCACCTCAATGGTGATCCTAATCACTTTTAGTTGCTTAGCTACTCTCATTCACTTTCTTAAAACTCATGGTAAGTGAATTTACTAAAAATTTTATGAGGAAAAAAAAAACACAACGTCACGTGACAATATACAGTAATTGCGCGACTCGCTCACTGCATGGTAGAAAGTGCCATACTGACACACACACACACACACACACACACACACACACACACACACACACAAACACGCGAGTATCGCTCATTTAGCTTTGATTTCTATAAGTTACGCATGCGTCATTTTTACTTATACAAGTTCTATCACGCGGGACATATTCTAAACAAAGGTCGTATACGAAGCAAAATGTTTCGCGCCCAAACAGGACGTATACCAACTTTGACGTGTTCTGAAGCAGGCGTATTCAGAGGTACAACTCAATAGCTTTTTAAAGTCAAAATCTTATTACACCTTTGTATGTTCAACCATGCAGGGAATACAGATTCGTATGCGCAAACATGGGATAGAGATCTGTATGCAAGCATGGAATAAAGCTTTGCAGTTCCACCATAATAAAAACAACAACAATTCACTGATGTTTCACAGTTAATAAAAATGCCATTCATGAGACATTTGACATATTTAACATAGTGAAAAATAAGTATACAAAGACATAATACATAGAAAAATAAAAAAAATCAGTTTGGAAACGCACTGCACGTTTGTCACAGTATGAGTTCTGTTTCAAACATCACAGCTACACCCTAAGCCCATTGCTCGCACTTGTAAGCGAACAAAAAGAAGATAATATTTTACGGAACTTTGAGTTAAAGGAATAATAGATAGCGATGTTTAAAGTACAGAGAACATAATTCAAACTCGATGTCATGAATGTGATGACATAGAAAAAATAATTTTCTGGTCCGGATTCGTTGATCGTCAGATAGACTAAGGACTGCCAAATGGAAGGGATGGCCTGTGCCACGTACAAGGTGGACAAACACACGACTTGTTTGATGACATTGATGTCTTTGTTAGACAAACTCTCCCTTGTCTTAAACGACGCAGTGTTTGAGTTTCGAAATTGGGAAGCTTCAATCAAGGTTTTCACGAAAATCACTAAGCACACAAACACGATGGTCAATGATACGCACGGAATAACTATCCGGCCGTAGATGTAGTAAGACAATTGAGCATCCAAGTCACTGATGTAGGTGATGAGAAGATGCGTGCTATTGGAAGGGGCGTGCCATTTGGCAGTAACGATGTTGCGTAGTATCATCGGAATGCGAAGTAGGAGAACGTTGGTATACAGGGCGCACATAGCGACCCATGTACGGAACTTGGTGAATAATTGTTTGAAATACATCGGCATGGAAACACTGCAACACAGAGCAAGGGCGATGAATACATTGATATAAACAGCGATCTCATAAAAAATGCTGGCATAAAAGTAAAGCACTTTGGCTAATGTGGTGGCGTCTATGGTCAATTCAGGGTTTATAGCCAAAGAAGCGCAAACGGTCTGTCCGAATGAAATAGTTAAAAAGTAACCGTTAGAGACAGAGTGAAACATGAAGGAAATATTCATGCAGTTGGTCATTCCGATTTTCTTGAACACCAAGACTGTTGTCCAAGTAGAGGCAGTCCCCGAGGCTGTGACTAATGGCCAAATGAAAGCTAAAAAGACTATGGCTATTTGAACAAACTGATTCCTGGAGACAAGTTGTTCCTCGCCTTCAGTTTGACTTATGTTGAACATATTGAATCCGTTGTCTTAATGTGAGACACTGTCTTTTTTTTTTTTATAGTATACTAGTAGATGAAATATAATTTGCTGCTAAAACCAATCAGGAGATTTGAATGAATTTGAGTGACTCTTTGCCTTTTTGAAAATACGCTTGTTAGTTGAAGAAACTTTTTACTTGAACATTTCAACAATAATAAAATACAGTCTCCCGACAAAAACGTTTATGAATTAGATTTTATTCTTTGAATATACATTAAAATTAGTAAAGTTCACGATTTTATTATCCTCACCTTTTTGAAAAAGTAAAATTATCTTATAGAAATTAAAACAAGCAAATTTTTAAGGGAATTTTTAATTTTAAAAAATCATCATCAATATACCTGGTACAAAATATGCTTTGTATGTCCCCGTCCGCCCGTAACGCTACTAATTTTAGAAAGCAGCGCACCAAATTATTGCATCAAATAGCTCTTTTCGAAAGTCTGTATGAAATTGTTCAATAAATAATATAAAAGCCCAGGTCACTCACTGGATGTGGAACGCTGAGGAGCGATGTACAACAGTCTATAGCAGTTAGTTGAAAAATCGTGTGGTGATTAGCGCTGTAAAAATATTTAATATGATGACGTCATTGTTTGGTGTGCATCGGTGCGCAAAATACAACCCCTATTATTAAATACTTTGCGTACATTTCAGAAAGTTTAATATTTCGTATTTATCAAAAAAGGACAAGTTAGTTGGAATTTTGAAAAAGGTTGGCGCCGTAGGCGCCCTAAAAAAAGTGGGCGCCGCAGACGCCACGGCGCCCCGGAACAATCTAGTATGGAAATAAATGAATAAAATAAATGAATGTTTTGTATTACATTAAATTTTATTTTGATGTGTATTTTATAAAAATTAATATATTTCAGCTAAATTATATTTATTTTGAAAACTTCCGTCATTTTTGACGGGTAATACACTATAATAATAATATATATGATTTCAAAATTATTTAAATAAAACTATTTTTGGTTTGATATTTTTTATGTAGTATTTTAGTATTTTTTAGAAAATTAAAATGTTCAAACTTCTCCCACACTTTTCATTCATGAAAGTAATTAAATGAACTATAATGCTATAGTTAATTAGAACTCAACAATATTAAAAGCTAAAGTTCAGTTAACCACAAAAAGATACATATTTCCAGAAGTTTTAAAATAGATCTGTTAATTTATTTAAACGGGGATTTCATTATTTGAAAAAAAAAAATTGAACGTCTTTAAAACTCAATGACAAGAGTATCACTTTTTTTGTGTCATGAATTAATCCATTAAAAAAAAATTAAAATACCAACATTTCTACTCATACTTACTTTGGCATGTTCTTAGGATTATTAAAAAAATTACTTAAAATAAATTACAGGGGATAAAATTGCGTATGTACTACATGTACACTGTTATTTCGACTACGTCAATGCCATTCCTGTCTAATTCAAAGTAATATATTGGTTTTGGAAAATATATTTGCTTGGATTTTAGCCGACTACATTCTTATTAGAAGGCTATTACTTTACTTACAGTCAGAGGCGTCAATAGGGTTGGTGCCACCCAGCGTTGTAGCTCATGGTGTCAGCCCCTCATGACTTACCCTTTAGACCACCTCCGAGTCTGCCAGTACCAAATAAAGGGAACATACAAAATAGCACACTTTGGTGTCACCTCTTGTGATGGTGTCACCCGGTGCGGTCAGTACCACCCGCACCCCCTCCCCACCAAATGACGCCTCTGCTAACAGAAAAAATGCAGTTTTGTTTTATAGTAAAACATCTTTATTAGTAGCTTTCAAGATTCATGTAATAAACAAACACGGGTCGTTGATCACAAACTTATAATTAAAAATTCTGCTTGACAACTTTATGAGGAAAGTGTAAGTATTGTCAGAGGAGACATTATCATTGTTTTTAAAAAGTTTTTTTTTCTGATTTAACTGATAGCTAACCGGTTCAAATATAATGTATGAAAAAAAAAATTTAAACGACTAAAATTGCTAAAAATATAGATTTCATAAATATCTATTTCAACGAAAGACAGTTTCGTGCGCAAACAAGTCACGGTAGTTGAACAACAGGAAGCGGGAAAAATCAACTCATTTTTTTTTACATAATTTCCATTGGAAAAACGGAGAGAATGGAGAGGTTTAAGAAACGGGACAAACAAAATTAATTTGTAAAAAAAAACAAACAAACCAAGTCATAGAATCTGAGACTCAATCGAAGCATGTCTTTAAAACCATCTTTAAAAATTCGCTGTTTCAAACTTACAGCAGTAATAGAAGGAACAAATTAAACCTCGGATAGCTAAGTCTTAGAGGGCGTCCTTCTTACTCGCGTGTGACTGGACTGCTTTCAGAGTCTTTTTTAATGTCAACAAATGTAATTAAGATTGATATATCTACATTAAAATACGAACACTTTGAAAACTTGGCGTCGTCTCAAAGATTTTTAAAAGGTTTTCAATAACATAATTTATTATAAAATGAAGACGGTATTCTGATTCAAAAAATAAATTAACTTAGTAAATAACAATTGACAGAGCAGAATTTTGAGACAACTACAATGTAGATAATGAGTTGAAAAGTATTGTAAACATCTAAATTTCCCAAGTGATTATTTTAAGCTGCGGGCTAAATAGTGTCCTTCATCCTTTATCATATCTCAGATATTTGTAAAATGTTGGAACAAAAATCGGGAAACGGAAATTAACAAATACATTTTTGTTGAAGTAAACAATTCTTGTATTGTCTCCAATGTTAATTAAGAAATTAATGTAATATTTTACAATAAATAACTTGTAACATTAAGCCAAATTATTTTTAATGACAAATACAGTCATGCCCCTCAGGCTTTTTAGCCAATCCGGATTTTAAAATTAAATATAAAATCCACCCCCATTCATAAATGCCTGAGTCTAAGATTAGGATCATCAACCATTTTTTTTATTTTGTTATGATTTAATGCGTCTTCTTGTAAATCATTGGCCTCAGGCGAAACCAGAGCCACTTTTGAACGTTATGGTGGAAAGCCGGGATAATAAGGGTTGAGGTGGAAAATAAGTCCGATAACCATTGAGCATTATATAAAAACAAAGCAAGACTTATCAAAAATTCCATTTATATTACATAGAATAAATTATGGTGTTTATAACCTTCCGCAAACACCAAACGTTTATTTACATATCATTTTTGTGAAGCCGAAAGTCGGAGTTTTAAATTTATAAAAAATAATGCAGTTGATCTTTCCCGATCATTTAGAGATTATTTCATTTTATAAATTATTTTTTGAGAATTGTGATACAAATTCTACATTTTTTATCTAGAATTCTATCATTCTTTGATCAAAGCGTGAAAATGGGAAATATATTTAATATTAAGGTATATGAAAGAAATGCTAAATCAATATATTTAAAACTCCATCTCTAATCGGTTAGCTATCAAATATATCAAGATGGCACATATAATTTTATTTTCACGTGCATCATATCATTTAAATCCATCCGACATGCGCTCGTATGCAAAGAATCACGCACCAGATGAACACAAAATAACGATTAAATTATCATCACTTTGATGGAGGTCATTGTAATATTGCATTTATAGATAAAAGTATTTTACACTCGCGATGTGGTTATGTTGCTTTAATTAGTGTGCTACGCAGATCTTTGTACTTATTTCTTTAAACTATTTTTTTCACACTAAATGATTACATTATTTTTCCAAAATTTTTGCAATGTTTTACTAATTGCGTTGTCCTTTTTACTTGACGCTGACATGTTTTGGGTAAATATGTTATTTCAAAAGGTATTATTTATATACCTTTCTTAATGTCATAATTTTGTCAACAAAGAAGTCAGCGATTCTATAACTTAATACGAATATAACTAGACTCGACGGCAAGTGATGGGGAGGAGCTGGGGATCTTAAAACTAAGAAAACGCTTTCGGTTCATTCCAGATTATATTTTTCACAGAAGTGGGCAGTAAAAATCTAAGGGTCTCCAGCAGCGTATTAAGATTTGTTGGACCTAAAAATCTTGGGTGACCGACCAAGGCACTTTTTGTTTAATTAGTAACAGGTTAACAAAAAATTTACTCGCTCCACCAATGGACTCAATCATCGTGTTATATTAAAATTCAGCCAAACAGACTATTAGGGGCTAACAAGCCGATAAATGAAGAGATTATCCAGATGCGGTGGCAATGGTATGGCCATACGCTACGGAAAACATCCCCCAATACAAGACAAGCCGTTGGGGAAGCGGAAATGGGGTCGTAAAAGAAGCATTTGGGTAGGAGTTTGAGAAGGACATCAAGAGAAAATAACATACCCAGGAGAAAATGCAAAGACTGACCCAAGATAAGTATGCCTCTAGGACTCTTGAAGGTGGTCTAAGTCTTGTAGGTGGTCTAAGTCTTGTTGATGGTCTATGTCTTGTAGGTGGTCTATGTCTAATAGGTGGTCTATTTTTTGTAGGTGGTCTATGTCTTGTAGGTGGTCTATGTCTTGTAGGTTATGTATTGTAGGTGGTCTATGTCTTGTAGGCGGTCTATGTCTTGTAGGTGGTATATGTCTTGTAGGTGGTCTATGTCTTGTAGGTGGTCTATGTCTTGTAGGTGGTCTATGTCTAATAAGTGGTCTGTCATTGTAGGTGGTCTATGCATTGTAGGTGGTCTATGTCTTGTAGGTGGTCTATGTCTTGTAGGTGGTCTATGTCTTGTAGGTGGTCTATGTCTTGTAGGTGGTCTATGTCTAATAAGTGGTCTGTCATTGTAGATGGTCTATGCATTGTAGGTGGTCTATGTATTGTAGGTGGTCTATGTATTGTAGGTGGTCTATGTATTGTAGGTGGTCTATGTCTTGTAGGTGGTCTAAGTCTTGTAGGTGGTCTATGTCTTGTAGGTGGTCTAAGTCTTGTAGGTGGTCTATGTCTAATAGGTAGTCTATGTCTTGTAGGTGGTCTATGTCTAATAGGTGGTCTATGTATTGTAGGTGGTCTATGTATTGTAGGTGGTCTATGTCTAATAGGTGGTCTAAGTCTTGTAGGTGGTCTAAGTCTTGTAGGTGGTCTAAGTCTTGTAGGTGGTCTATGTCTTGTAGGTGGTCTAAGTCTTGTAGGTGGTCTATGTCTTGTAGGTGGTCTAAGTCTTGTAGGTGGTCTAAGTCTTGCAGATGGTCTATGTCTAATAGGTGGTCTATGTATTGTAGGTGGTCTATGTCTAATAGGTGGTCTATGTCTTGTAGTTGGTCTAAGTCTTGTAGGTGGTCTAAGTCTTGTAGGTGGTCTAAGTCTTGTAGATGGTCTATGTCTTGTAGGTGGTCTATGTCTTGTAGATGGTCTATGTCTTGTAGATAGTCTAAGTCTTGTAGATGGTCTATGTCTTGTAGATGGTCTATGTCTTGTAGATGGTCTAAGTCTTGTAGATGGTCTATGTCTTGTAGGTGGTCTATGTCTTGTAGATGGTCTATGTCTTGTAGGTGGTCTATGTCTTGTAGATGGTCTATGTCTTGTAGGTGGTCTAAGTCTTGTAGATGGTCTATGTCTAATAGGTGGTCTATGTCTTGTAGTTGGTCTAAGTCTTGTAGGTGGTCTAAGTCTTGTAGGTGGTCTAAGTCTTGTAGATTGTCTATGTCTTGTAGATGGTCTATGTCTTGTAGATGGTCTATGTCTTGTAGATGGTCTATGTCTAATAGGTGGTCTATGTCTTGTAGTTGGTCTAAGTCCTGTAGGTGGTCTAAGTCTTGTAGGTGGTCTAAGTCTTGTAGATGGTCTAAGTCTTGTAGATGGTCTATGTCTTGTAGATGGTCTATGTCTTGTAGATGGTCTAAGTCTTGTAGATGGTCTATGTCTTGTATGTGGTCTATGTCTTGTAGATGGTCTATGTCTTGTAGGTGGTCTATATCTTGTAGATGGTCTATGTCTTGTAGGTGGTCTAAGTCTTGTAGATGGTCTATGTCTTGTAGATGGTCTATGTCTTATAGATGGTCTATGTAATGTAGGTGGTCTAAGTCTTATATGTGGTCTTTGTCTTGTAGATGGTCTACGTCTTGTAGGTGGTCTATGTAATGTAGGTGGTCTATGTCTTGTAGATGGTCTATGTCTTGTAGATGGTCTATGTCTTGTAGATGGTCTAAGTCTTGCAGATGGTCTATGTCTTGTAGATGGTCTATGTCTTGTAGATGGTCTATGTCTTGTAGATGGTCTATGTCTTGTAGATGGTCTATGTCTTGTAGATGGTCTATGTAATGTAGGTGGTCTAAGTCTTATATGTGGTCTTTGTCTTGTAGATGGTCTACGTCTTGTAGGTGGTCTATGTCTTGTAGATGGTCTATGTCTTGTAGATGGTCTATGTCTTGTAGATGGTCTACGTCTTGTAGGTGGTCTATGTCTTGTAGATGGTCTATGTCTTGTAGATGGTCTATGTCTTGTAGGTGGTCTAAGTCTTATATGTGGTCTTTGTCTTGTAGATGGTCTACGTCTTGTAGGTGGTCTATGTCTAATAGGTGGTCTATGTCTTGTAGATAGTCTACGTCTTGTAGGTGGTCTATGTCTAATAGGTGGTCTAAGTCTTGTAGGTGGTCTATGTCTAATAGGTGGTCTATGTCTTGTAGATGGGCTATGTATTGTAGGGGGTCTATGTCTTGTAGATGGGCTATATTGACTTCTGCTCAACGTGAACGAGAAGGCTCAACATTAACACTAAAAAAAACAAAAAAAACAACCCACCTTTTTTATTTTAAAAAATCTTATTATAAGGGCGGCAATTGTTTTATGCTAATTATCTTGCATTATTAGTTCTCATTTTACGCAGATATGAAATATGAGTGCAATTTAATGTTACTAGTGAAATGTAATGGAGATATTTTTTTACAATAAAATGAAGGACGTTAATTTAGTTCGACAATAATAATATCAATATTTTAAAAATAACCTTTTAGTTGTGCGTATTTTTACCCAGATACACTAAACGAGGTCTCGTTTGTTTATCCTCGTAATCAGATGCAAGTGCCAAACGTTTGGTCAGTGTTCGTCAAGCTCTTAGTAGATTTTCCCTTCATTTGCCGTTTACACAACGACAAGAAAAAAAACATAAATCCGTTGATTGTTGGACCATGTATAACGTAATGAAATTACGCTGTAAGGAACGCATTTTTTCTATGTTCATATAGCCATAAGGGGCCCTCCATAAAGTACGTCACGCTATTTTTGACCATTTTAACACACCCCCTCCCCCTGTCAAAAGCTGTCACGAAACTCGGACACCCCCCCTCTAAAGTACGTCACACTTTCGTACAAAATTTTTAAAATTAACAAAATAATTAAAATTCAACATAACACCGTCACGTCCACATGGCCAGAAAAACCCCCTTCCCCCTTTCACAAATTGTCACACATTTTTACACCCCCCTCCCCCCTCTGGAGCGTGACGTACTTTATGGATGGCCTCTAAGCTATGGCGGATTAAGGGGGGGGGGCTGAGCGGGCTAAAGCCAGGGGCCCCCGACGGTTTAGGGGCCCCCAAACTTTTTATATTTATAATAAAAGTGTACAAATGTTTGCACAAACCCTTGAAAATATAAAATTTTTTTAAAAATTATAAATATTAACTATACAACTGATCGCGATTCAGACCTCATACTCATAGTGTTAAGAATCGATAAAACGTGATTTAATTGGCTCACTTAGAGAACATAGTATAAAGTATACTTTAAACTTTTTAAAATTTCTCATATTAGATAAACGCCGCTGGCCGTGTGGAGAGAGTACAGGCGCGTGATGCAACCGGTGTGGGGTTCGATTCCCAGCAGTGGAAAATTAAATTTTTCTTTTCACACTCAATTGTAACATACCGCAAACACTTCAAACAGTTATTTCTTCGTGTTTTATTATTTTTTTCATTATTAATATTTAGTTACAGTCCTATATTAGCTGTTAACAATCATTTTATTTTGAGGGACGCTGGCTGGATAGGGCTCCCGTTTCATTGCAGCCCGGGGTCCCGTGCAGTCTTAATCCGCCCCTGCCCCTAAGGTTTGTTAAATATGAGCCTGTACATATAAGGTTTATAAAATTTGAGCCTGTACATATAAGGCTTGTTTAATATGAGCCTGTACATATAAAGTTTATAAAATATGAACTGTACATATAAGGTTTGTTTAATATGAGCCCTGTACTTATAAGGTTTATAAGATATGAGCCTGTACTTATAAAGTTTGTAAAAATGAGGTTTACTGATTAATCGAATGTGAGTTTGAGCGTTATAGACATTGAAATAGCTTCACATTTTGTTAAACGTTTAATAATTTGTGCTCGTGATGGGAGTGTCTGTATTTGAAGAGTGCAAGTTCTAGTAGAGTAACCTCACCGTTTGTATGGAGCAAATATTCTTTGTCGAATAATAAACAATTGGTGTCGTAGCGATGCCAGGTGAACTGAGGCAACGCCTACCTTTATTTACGCTTAGTAGAATTTGGACCCATAGTTTTAAGACGTAAATTGTAACTTAGTTGGATCGTCATCAAACACAACAGTAGTAAGGATCAATGACATCTGACGTGTTGTCACGTAATTGTGCCTTGAAATCTATCGAGACAGTAGAAAGGACTTACTGCAAGAAAGGACTTACAGAGTGGGAAATTATGGGTATGGAACGACACATTTTTAAAACCGTTTCTTTTGAGTGGCGGTCTGATATTGTTTCTTTGGCATGTTTACTTTATGGCATTAAGTCTTTACGTACGTCTTTGTCTTAACTCGGTCTGATGATGGTTTTGGAATATCGTTATTTCGCCATGCCAACTAATGAGTGTAATAGCGGACAACTTCACTTGGATCAGCTCAACATGAGCTCCAGCTTTGAGTACATCTAGAACAGTGATGGCGAACCTATGGCACGCGTGTCACAGTCGGCACGCATAGCATAATCAGACGGCACGTGAGAGTGCCGATAGGATTTTTTTTTAAAAGGACTCTTCTGGCATAGAGATTAGCATAGCGATGCCTTCCGCTAAAATAACCTCGTTTTAATAATCATTGTATAAGTACGCCAGCTGAAGACTCATGAGCGGTTAGAAATAAGTGGCCAGTCGAGAAAGCAAGTCTCTCTAAGTACAGTCTAAATCACTTTTATTTATTGTTAACACGATCCATTCGTTGTTTTCATTGACTGGATGTTGGTTTAGCCTGAAGCCATCTATGAGCAAAATAAATTAAACACACACACACACACACACACAACAAAAAAAAAACAAAAACAAACAAACAAACAAACAAACAAACAAACTCTGATCAACGGCTTTTGAACACTGCGGTTTAAATAAAAAGTTATTGACATTGAGTTGAATGGCGTAGAAATATAAGAAAATAATAAGTTTTCGTGTGTGTTGCTTTTTGTTTTCTTTGTTTCTCCTTAAGCCATTAAAATAGAGTCTTCAAAGGAGTAAAAACTTATCTTTAACCATTGTCACAGTTATTACAGTTATGGATTTTGTTTGATTTTGCAGTCTTTGTACACGTTTAATTGAAGCCTATGATAAGCTTAAGGCTGAAATAAAATCTCTTGATGGTATCCATATTGTCCAGTAGAGTAAATTAAATGGTTATTTTGCCATACTCATATGTTAAAAGACACCAAGTAAGACGAATGACAGTGTTAACCATGATTTTACTTGAAAAATGACATGGCGAGCTAATCCACATAAAGCAGTCAATAGCAGATATGACGGTGAAACATTTGATGCACTGCGTTTATATGGCTCATACTGTCTTCTGGTGAATTACAGCAGATTCATCTGTTTCTACTTCATGAAACAAAGTCTTGAAGATCTCCAGCTGAACCCTTGGCGATAATTACATTTTAAAAGGAATATTCGACTACGCGTGATTGGGCTGAGGCTTTCTCCTTCGCCCTTTGAAATCGCCTCCATTGTTACCCCTCTCCCCCAATAACTCGATTTTAAAATTTTTTTTTATATTTTTTAATTTATTTTTTTATATTATTTTTTTTTATATATCTTTTATGTAGATGCTAAAAGATTCCCCGCTATGTTGTATAAACCTTTCCCACAGCAGTAGAACATTTTAAGGAAATATTCTGGGTAGGTTCTCTAATACTTTGAATATGTCATAATAATCTATCAATCTATCCTCTGCTTATCATCCAGACATCTTATTTTTCCAATACATTGGGCTAGTTACACAGAGGCGGATTAAGACTGCAATCAAACGGGGGCCCTATCCAGCCAGCGTCCCTTTAAATAACATGATTTCTAGCTGCTAATATAAGACTGTAACTAAATAGTAATCATGAAAAAGAAAAAAGAAAATGAAGAAATAACTGTTTGGAGTGTTTGCCGGTATGTTAAAATTGAGTGTGAGAAGAAATTTAAAAAAAAGTTCCTCTAATGGGAATAGATCCCGACATCGTTTGCATGACAAGCCTTTACTCTTCCGCACGGCCAGCAGATTTTAACAATACTTTGAAATTATTTTCAAAATATAAACCATATTTTATAATATGTTATCCTAGTGAGCCAATCAAATCAAATTTTTCGATTTTTAAGACTATCAGGTCTGAATAGCGATCAGTTTAATAGATTAGATTTATTCATTTATTTAATTTATTATATTTTCAAGGGTTCGTGCAAACATGTGTGCACTTTTATTAGAAAATATAAAAAATTGGGGGGCCCTTAAACCGTCGGGGGTCCCTGGCTATAGTCCTTCAGCCCCCCCCCCTTAATCCACCATATAGTGGTTACATTTCGTCTCTTCTGTCAATACTGACATAGCTAGGGTGTTGCACACTTGTCTGTACAAGAGACATTCGCCATTCTGTCAATACCGACATAGCTAGGGTGTTGCACACTTGTCTGTTCAAGAGACATTCGCCATTCTGTCAATACTGACATAGCTAGGGTGTTGCACACTTATCCTTGTCTGTTCAAGAGACATTCGCCATTCTGTCAATACTAACGTAGCTAGGGTGTTGCACATTTGTCTGTACAAGAGACATTAGCCAGGGCTTCGAGACGTGATGGAGCATCTGATACATCCGGGCAACATTGAGTTCTTTTTTCTACCCTGCCACCCCCATACGCACACAAAATCTGTGGCCAAAAACTTTCCAGATCTCTGACACTTATTCACTGTGCAAGGGATCTCAAACTCGCTTGCAGTCTAGTGTTATTTTATCACTTAAGAGATTTATTTGTCAAGATGTTATTTCAGCATGGGTTTATCATTCAAATCAAAATAGTACTTTTCATATGAATAAAATACCGCAAGTTAAAAAGCGCAACAAGACACAATAAACAAGACCTCAAACAAGACACATGAAACAAGACACCCCAAAAAAGACAAATCATACAAGACACATGAAACAAGACATATCAAACAAGACACATTGGACAAGACGCATCAAACCAGACTTATTAAACAAGACCTTAAACCAAGAGACATCAAACAAGAGACATCAAACAAGAGACATCAAACAAGAGACATCAAACAAGAGACATCAAACAAGACATCAAACAAGACACATCAAACAAGACATCAAACAAGACACCAAACAAGAAACCCCAAACAAGGTACATCAAACAAGACATCAAACATGACAAATGAAATAAGACAGATAACATTAAACACCGCAAACATGACGAGAAAACACAAACAAAACTTTTGCTTGTCCTGTGCCACGGGCATGTCTAGCCATCTGGATAACATTTCAGTAAAACTAGACCCCCCCCCCCCCAAAGGATTTCTCACATGGACACACAACTTTCATTAAAAAATTTGAACAGTCACGTCAGTCAAGAGTTTAAAACCCAAATGTTCGTGTAATCGTCCCTAAATTAGTTTAGATTTATCGGCCGAAATATTTTAAGTTTTGACTTCCAGTACATTTTTAAGTGGTGGGTCGATTTATCATTACAGAAATTTAATCGTTTAATTTTTTAACGATTAATCGAGAAATTAAACGTTAATTCCGCAGCCCTAGTTTACATCATTTGAGTGTAGTTTATTCCTCTGATTAGCAGCTTTACGATTGTTAATTAAGTTTTGATAGATGCAATGCCATTGAAAAAATATTATTTTTGTAATAAAGTAAGATTTAATTTCAACCACTTAAAACAAAAAGAAATTAAATAGGATGATAGAAAACTTTTGTTTTCTTACCACCCGACGTATCTTGACATAAACTATTGTAGTCATATCTTTTTAAGAAAATTCAACCAGCTCTAAAAAAAAGCTGTATTAAAGGAAAAAAACGAAATAAAAGATAAAAAAAAGTATCTTGTTCTTCTATTCCAGCATACGTTCCGAATCCAACTTGACGTCATAAGCCGGAATCTGGAGTAATTGGAATGAGGTGCTTTCAGTGTGTGCGGTATTTGTGTCCAACCCTAGGCGCCATGTTTGACATTTGAAACAAGTGGATTGAGTAAACAAAAGATGATTGCTGTCAGTAGCCTCCAACACCTATGTCAACATTGCCATATATGTTTACACGCCTCGTACTCTTTGTCTAACCGACACTATTCCACAATGCAACATGGTCACCGTAGGAGAAAAAAAAAGTTTACAAAGTGTTGGATGTTTGTTTAAGCGTCTTGAAATGCAATGACGTCATTCGGTGGGATACTTATTTGTCAAGACTGGTGTAGCGAAAAAACACATTTTTTTTTTAAAGGATGAACAGAGAAAAAAAAATGGATTGATGTATATATTGGTTCCGGTGTAGTGGTGTCTGTGCTTTGCCATGGTTTGATCACGTTTATATGAATTGGTGGAAGGTACAATAGGTGGGAATGAAACAAATTATTCAGAGTTGAAATATACGTTTGATAACAAATAAAGTTTATATAGTTGTTTGTTTAAATTATCTTTTATGCATTTATAGTAATCGCCTTTAAAACTACACAAAAAAAACTATTTAAGAACAAATCCAATTTAGGCAGGAAAAAAGGACAAGATACTTTGCTTAAGAACAATTTGAATATAAAACTTTTATATAAGATACTGTGTAAATTATAAACTTTTATATAATATATTGTGTAAATTATAAACTTTTATATAAGATACTGTGTAAATTATAAACTTTTATATAAGATACTGTGTAAATTATAAACTTTTATGTAAGATACTGTGTAAATTATAAACTTTTATATAAGATACTGTGTAAATTATAAACTTTTATATAAGATAGTGAGTAAATTATAAACTTTTATATAAGATAGTGAGTAAATTATAATCTTTTGAAAAGCGGCTTTGAAACTTTAACACCCACACTTGTCCACACAAACATACACTCGATATAAACATTAACTAACAGAAATCGTTAACATTTTGTAAACGTTTTTGATGACATTACTTTGGTTTTGATTTTATTTTAATGAATATTTAATACAACAATGTAACTGTACTGTAATATATAAAAGTTTCAGGATCTGTTCTTCGTTATCTTTTGCGAAATTAGGAAGTAAAAATTTGACATTTAAAAATTATTTAACAAAAATAGATTTATTAACATTCTTAGGTAATTGAATTGACAAAAAGAGCATACCTCCAGAACAAGGACCCAGATTGAGAAGCGAGGATTTAATTAACAAAGACAGAAGTGCTCCCACAGGAATTTGCTGATCCGCGTTACTATCTATTTCTGGGACCTACGCTAGTCACAAAGTCACACAGTAAACTATGTTTTTTTCTTTTCTTTCTTCAAGATTCCAGATTCTGATGATCCAAGCTTTAATGAAAGTTAAATTAGCAACGTAAGATCTCAAGTTTTTATTTACAGCAAGGGCGTGTTAGAATGTTTATTTATTTTTGAAGAAAACACTTTTTTTTTTCAACGCGGCACCAAGCGAGATACATTGACTTCTGCAAACAGCCATCTTAATGGCCTCCGAAATAGAACCAACAAAACAAGCAGGTGTTAATTGACAAATAAACAGTGACGTTACCAGTAGCGTCACTTGGGTGGTAGGCGTCGCCCGGTGGCCTTGAGAACTGCCACCCCTAAAAGAAAAGACGAAATACTGCGCCAGCTAATTAAGGAAAACAAAATCAGCCCATCCTTATGCATGCTACGAACATTGTTTTTGACCATTTGATATTTGTGGTTTGTCATTTAACTTTAAATGAATTTTCAGCCATTTTCTCCCCCCCCCCATTCATGTTTGTTGGCCCGTGTTCAATGTAAAACAACAACACGGGTTGCAGAATTGCACAGCAATTTTTTTTGTTGTTTCTCAATATTTTACAAAATTTGCTGTGCGGTAATTTTAAACTACTGCACGGCTTCGGTCAGATTTCAGAGGCCCTCAGCTTTAAGTGAAAATTGGTGAAAGTCACAAATATGAATTTAAATGTACTCGTTTATGAGATCAGAAAGTCAACATCAAAGAAATAGGAAGATAGATGAACAATAATCCTCTTATTATTTGATGTTTCATTGATGTAAAAATGTGTAGTTGTTCTAGTAAAAATTATTCAGAATTTCTAAATTATTTAGTCGTTTTCGCTTTCTAAAAGTGCATTATCGGATTAATTTTAATATCACGATTTCTCTCCCAAAGGTGGAGAAAATGTGGAGAGAGAAGACGAATGTCAAGGCCATTCACTCCAGGTTGTAACCAGATAGTCAAGGAATGGCGCCTGGAATACCATCACGGCTAATTTATCTAAAGAAAATTTTTTAAAAAAAAATTAGTTGGTATAAGTACGCTTAGCAGCGAGGGTTAGGGGGGTGCATATGTGATTGCCTAAATGCAAAGCGTGTGCGTGTGAGAGATAGAGAAAGAGAGAGAGAGAGAGAAAGAGAACGAGAGAGAGAGAGAAAGAGAACGGGAGAGAGAGAGAGAGAAAGAGAACGGGAGAGAGAGAGAGTGTGAGTGAGAGAGAGAGTGAGTGAGAGAGAGTAAGTGAGAGAGAGTGAGTTAGAGAGAGTGAGTGAGAGGGAGTAAGTGAGAGAGAGTGAGTGAGAGAGAGTGAGTGAGAGAGAGTGAGAGAGAGTGAGAGAGAGAGAGAAAGAGAGAGAGTGAGAGAGAGAGATAGAGAGAGAGAGAAATGTACCTGTGCGTGCGTGGCGGTGGTAACTTAGTCAAACAACTTCACAGATTGTAAGACGGTAGAATAGAATGCGGCCAGGTATTGGGAAACACACGAGAGAACGATACAAGAGAGAGGGCGCAACATGAGAGAATGATAGAAGAGATAGGACAAAGTATCGGCATACTTGATACCATCAACATGCAACGAGAGAGTGAAAGAAGAGATTTTACAAAGTGCCGGAATATTTGATGTCATATACAGATAGAAGAGTCTGGGTTCAGAGAGAGAGAGAGAGAGAGAGAGAGAGAGAGAGAGAGAGAGAGAGAGAGAGACGCAGCACACAGATAAGAGTTTTATAATTTATTTCTATTGGCCGTCAATGTTACGTAGTATTGGCCTCTTGTCTGGCTTTGACGATCTTGTAAAGTTATTATGTCTGGCAATCTCTCAGAGCTATCTTGTACGCCTTTTGTGTGGGGCTATATTGTATGGGTATCTTGTGTAGGCATTGTCGCTGCCTGTTTTCTCGACAACTTTTTTGTCCGTTTTGACTGCCTGTTTTATCGGCATGTTTTGTCTGCCCGTTTTCTCCTCCCTGTTTTGTCTCCCTGGTGTCCATGCCTGTTTTGTTATTCTATTTTGTCTACCTGTTTTGTACGCATGTCTTCATTTAAGTAATTTCGACATTTGACATATTATGTTATTGATGAAATATAATTATCTCAAGCCTTGCAGCTAATATTGCCATGCAAGGAAATTATATCAAAAACTATAAGACATCCAAGGGCTTAACTCACATGACGTTTGAAACCTCTCATAAAAGTTTTAGTTCATATTTTTATCACTCGGACAATATGTGAAGTGGTTCAACTTATGGCTGCAAGTCAATTTAGAAAGCCGTTCACTAAGTCAAAGTGATTCACCAGGAGGGGGGGGGGGTAATACAGGTTAAGAGTCTTTCAAGTAAACGTTGTGCAAGTTGTACTTGGTTTGATGCATAAGTGGTGACTGGTTTGATGTACTTGAAGGGTGACTGGTTTGTTGTACTTTAAGGGTGACTGGTTTGTTGTACTTGAAGGGTGACTTGTTTGATGTACTTGAAAGGTGACTTGTTTGATGTACTTGAAGTGGAACTATTTTGATGTACTTGAAGGGTGACTTTTGGTGTAATGCACTTAAAGGGTGACTTTGGCTTGATGTAGTTGAAGGGTGACTGGTTTGTTGTATCTGTAGGGACCTTTACTTATGTATTTGATTCCGGTAAGATATGGTCGACTTTTGTCTGATGTAAACGGAGAGTTACTTTTGTTTTTATTTACCTGACTTAAGTTTAATGTACTTTGATGGCGAATTTGATGTGATCTACTTGGAGAATAGCTATGATAAACGCCTCTATTCTAAGAACAACAATACTATTTCTTTTAAACAACAATACTATTTCTTTTAAACAACAATACTATTTCTTTTAAACAACAATACTATTTCTTTTAAACCGAACTATTTCCTCCGTTTTTTATTTATTTTTTTTTTATTTATTATTTTTTTTTTTTGCATTACCTTTAAGATAATTTCTGCTTACCTAAAAATCACTTCAAAATTAAAGTACACTTCAAAGAACCAATAAATAATTTTGCACAGTACTTTTGAAAATTATCTTTAAAAATTCTAACCCTTACCCACACGCACCCTAACCTCACACCAAATCAAATCTTTATCCCACCAACCTGATTGTTTCCAACAACCCCGACTCCCAGAATATTTTTGCACCAAACCAAACATGTATCCCACTAAAACAAGGAGCTATGCCAATCGGACAATGCGAGATAAAATCCAGACCAAATTCATTTAAAAAGGTGTATACATTTTTAAAAAAGCCAACACTCATAAACTTTAAGTTCGTTTCGATGTTTCTTTTCAGCAGCCCTTAAAACACGTTCTATGCTGTACTGGTTGAAACAATGCACTGCTGATATTGAGGAGATCCATGGCTACAGACATTGAGGAGATCGATGGCTACAGACATTGAGGAGATCGATGGCTACAGACATTGAGTAGATCCATGGTTACAGACAGAGTAGATGCAAGGTTACTGACATTGAGGAGATCGATGGTTACAGATATTGAGGAGATCCATGGCTACAGACATTGAGGAGATCCATGGCTACAGACATTGAGGAGATCCATGGTTACAGACATTGAGGAGATCCATGGTTACAGACATTGAGGAGATCCATGGCTACAGACATTGAGGAGATCCATGGTTACAAACATTGAGGAGATCCATGGCTACAGACATTGAGGAGATCGATGGCTACAGACATTGAGGAGATCCATGGCTACAGACATTGAGGAGATCCATGTTTACATACATTGAGGAGATCCACGGTTACAGACATTGAGGAGATCCATGGTTACATACATTGAGGAGATCCACGGTTACAGACATTGAGTAGATCATGGTTACATATATTGAGGAGATCCACGGTTACAGACATTGAGTAGATACATGGTTACAGACATTGAGTAGATCCATGGTTACAGACAGAGTAGATCCAAGGTTACAGACATCGAGTAGATCCATGGTTACAGACATTGAGTAGATCCATGGTTACAGATAGAGTAGATCCAAGGTTACAGACATTGAGTAGATACATGGTTACAGACATTGAGTAGATCCATGGTTACAGACAGAGTAGATGCAAGGTTACTGACATTAAGGAGATCCATGGTTACAGACATTGCCATTCGATTCGATCGTCTGTAAACACTCTTAAGTCAAGTGGGTGCTTTCCAGGGGCCAGATGGAACATGGGGTTCCTTGACATTTACGAGGTGCTAATGGCATGCTAGAGACATAAGTGAGTAACGGCTGGGTGGCTGGGCTGGCATTAGTAAGATTAACTGACATTGGGATTTTGGTCTTACTTTAGTGTGAACTGTTCGTGTGGTGGTCCATAGTCTGCCATTAGTAAAATTAACTGACATCGGGATATTTGGTATTAAGTTAGTGAGAACGACTGTTCGTGTGGGGGTCCATAGCATGCCATTAGTAAGATTAACTGACATCGGGATATTTGGTATTAAGTTAGTGAGAACGACTGTTCGTGTGTGGATTCATAGGCTGTCATTAGTTAGATAAACGCTTAATTTTCCGATTTCAGTGTTAGCATTAGAGAAATAAACTCTTCATGATGGCATCGCTTGACTAACATTGAAAGAAATCAACTGATTTTTAAAATGTTTTTCGTAGTCTGAATTTCAAAGCAAAAACAAGAACAAAAATAAATTTTGACAATAGAGCTTCATTACTTGTATGTGACTTTGCCCTGTTAAAGAAAGTCTCCAGGCAAATCAACATTTATTAAACCACACAAGAAAAAGTCTGGTGCTTTACTAAAAACGTAAATCTTACATCGTATGACCTGTACCTGACAAGGCAAGGATAGTGTACAGTACATTCAGCTGGTTCGCTCTTAAAGTGTTAGAACTATTACAGCGGGATAGTCCATCGTATTCAATGTAAGCTGTTGATATTGGTATATGGACAAATGCCTTTGAACTCGAAATAAGATATCATCTGACTTTCAAATTTAGAGCAGTGGAAATGATCTGTGTCGTGTACCGTTGTCTAGGGTTTTAGGTCCCGAGGCTTACACTCCAACACTGTTGTACAATTAATGCAACACAAGTCCTTTTTCTCATCAGCAATCTTTATTTACATTCCAAGACACTTGTCAACGATGTACACTTCTGGTCTTCTCACTAACACATATCTCCGTGTCTCTCAGTTACCATCTAGCCCCGCTGTACAGTCCTACAGACTAACACGGCAGCTCTAACAGTTGCGGTAATCTCGTGTTCTGACACCGGTGACTTGTCTACACCCCACTGCTCTCTACAACATAACTCATTGTCCGTCCCCAACACATCGGGACACCCGAGTTATATATCCGTCGGCCTGGACCGACCTTGCGTGGCCTGAGCAATGCTCCACGTGAACTCCCCCCC
>MUZC01000546.1:86023-103139 GCA_002072015.1 Radix auricularia | reverse complement strand
GACGGGCCCCCATGTCGTGTACCGTTGTCTAGGGTTTTAGGTCCCGAGGCTTACACTCCAACACTGTTGTACAATTAATGCAACACAAGTCCTTTTTCTCATCAGCAATCTTTATTTACATTCCAAGACACTTGTCAACTATGTACACTTCTGGTCTTCTCACTAACACATATCTCCGTGTCTTTCAGTTACCATCTAGCCCCGCTGTACAGTCCTACAGACTAACACGGCAGCTCTAACAGTTGCGGTAATCTCGTGTTCTGACACCGGTGACTTGTCTACACCCCACTGCTCTCTACAACATAACTCCTTGTCCGTCCCCCACACATCGGGACACCCGAGTTATATATCCGTCGGCCTGGACCGACCTTGCGTGGCCTGAGCAATGCTCCACGTGAACTCCCCCCCGTGACTTCGTTCACAGATCAAACATGAGTTTGTGATCAGCCAAAAATACAACTTTAAAACGCAGTGGTTCTCATACCCCTGACAATCTGTCTATGTTATATGGAAACAATATCAAATCTATTTTCGTTTCCGTTGTTAATCAAAGGTAAAGATTTGTTTCAATTGCAATGGTAAGTGCAATTAAAATGTTTACATTAGCTGTGATATCAACGATGCATTGCTGGCGATGGGAAAAATGTCATACGTTCAAAGGAACGATCTTTGTGTAGTGGTTTGCTGAATATTTCAAGATTTAAGGCATTTTCCCTCAAACGTTTTTTAACTTATGCCTGTTACCTCTAGGCTTACCAGTTGGGATCTACTAAAATATTAATGATTTATTTGTGTCGTTTAAATGAAATATAAATAATCGTTCATATATTGCAATAAAAAGCTCGTCTGTATTTAATAGAGATTAAAAGAAATTCAAATATATATATATATATATTGTGTCGGGAATTAGGGCGGGCGACCTTGAGATGGGTCTGGCTGGCGCCCCTTTGAGAAGCCCATGTCTGGCAAGTCTGGTGGGTTTGCCCAGGTGACGAGAGTGCAAATGTGACGGGCGAAAGCTGACCAGGTGTCATGTATGGTCAGTCAGAGAAACTCGGGTAGGGGATTAGTGACCAGTGATAGATTACGTCTCACCACCCCACACCCGTCTTATCTAGGGGAGGTACAAACATGATTGACAGTTGACCTTTTGACGGTTAGAGTGGAATGGGCGGAGCCTGAGAGGTATAAGTGAGATGACGGACAGACGAAGGGACACACGGTGGGACAGAAGATGAGTTAGGATCAGACGGATGTAGAGAGAGATAGGGATAGGACAAAGTTAGGAACACACTGAGTAGGGACGAATGTTAGTTTGATAAGATAGTAAAGATGTTAAGGAATTAAACATAGCTAGTTGTGCATTCTGACTTGGTGTTCAGTGTTTTAGGAATAATTATCGAAGTGTGCGAAGATCATAGAAATAGAGTGAAAGATTTAGAGACACTTAACCTAAGAGCAACTTAGGAATTTCACAATATATATATATATATATANTTGCAACAACTCGTGTCAAGCTTCTCCAATGCCTGCAAAGAATTTGGTCTGCAAATCAGCTTGAAAAAGACAAACATCATGGCCCAAGACACTCGACCTCCTCCTACCATAAATATCGATAATGAAAACTTGGAGGTTGTGGACAGCTTCACCTACTTGGGATCCAAGGTCTCCAATACTCTGTCCATTGAAGAAGAAATAAACAGCAGAATTGGCAAGGCAGCCGCAACAATGGCTAAACTAAATAAGCGGGTCTGGCAAAACACAAAGCTAACGGAGAAAACCAAACTATGCGTCTATCGAGCCTGTGTCATCAGTACACTACTATATGGGAGCGAGACATGGACCACTTATACATCACAGGAGCGTAAGCTTAACAGCTTCCATTTAAGATGCTTGCGCCGCATCCTTGGTATTAAATGGCAAGAAAAAGTTCCTAATAGTGAGGTCCTAACGCGGGCCAATACCCAAAGCATGTTCTCAATTCTTAGTGAAAGACGCCTGAGGTGGCTAGGACATGTCAAAAGAATGAGCCCCGGCCGCATCCCGAAGGACCTCCTATATGGTGAACTTTCTTCAGGAAAGAGGAAAACAGGTCGCCCACGCTTGCGATTTAAAGATGTCTGTCAAAGGGACATGAAAGCAGCCAAAATACATACAAGTGACTGGGAGTGTAAGGCAGAAGACCGATCTACGTGGCGCACAGTTGTCAAAGAGGGCGTCATAGTAGCCGAGGAGCGAAGAATGGAGGAGGCTGCAGACAGAAGAGCTAGGAGAAAGGCCAAATCATTTGGAAGCACAGAACTCGTGTGTAAAAACTGTGGCAAAGACTGTCACTCAAGGATAGATTGCACAGCCACTCGAGAAAATGCAACCCAACCCAACGGTGATGCACCATCGTCTCGCGAGACGGAAGGATGCCGGATATGCCGGATACTTATTCCAATATGCAAGACATTACGACGGGGATGCCCAAACTTTTTGCATGGCGGGCAATATTCCTTTATGCAAAGATATTCGCGGGCCGGGTTAAAATAATAATATAAAAATGACATAGTATGATGAGTTTTTGTTGTAAAATTTTAATGTGAATGGTGAAACTGAGATCTTGAATGCAGTAAGTGATCAGGTCAGGCTCAATGCCATGGTTTTGATATGTATGATATCACGTAGTTGAGGGTCACTTATTCTCGTCCTCACACAGATCTTGTTAAAATTCATAACTGAAAATGTCTGCCTACACAAGTATGTCGAGCCAAACAAGCTAAGCATTTTTTTGAAACAAATGTTCGAATTCCTTTTAATCTCTCTTTAACCATGAAGCTCACTCTAAAAGTCAAAGAGAAGAAATTGTATGCTACGACATTCAGCATCAGTTTGCAGCTCAATGAATTCCAGCTGCAGATTGCCGCAGTATTATCAAAATCTAAAGAGAAATATGAAGATTCAACAAAAACAACCATGTTTATCTTTTCAATAGTTATTAAGTCATGAAAGCGTCTTTGAAATTCATCAGCGAAGGATGTGATATCTGCATCATATTTATGCATTTGCCAATTGAAGCTTCTTTCTGTCATGATTTCCTGCAGTGAGACGAAATGTGTGGTATTAGACTGCATTTGAAAAAGTTCCCTTTGAAAAAGTTGCAGCTTGTTCCCAAAGTCCTTGATATGTGAATATAATTGGCTTACCACTGCATTGTGCCCTTGGAGAATTGTGTTAAGAAGGTTTATATGTCTTTTCATATCAACCGATAATGCAAACTATGCAAGACAAGCATCAGATAGTTCTGGAAATGGTTTTTCCTTATCTTCCATGTACTGCCCAATTTCTTTTTTAATGTGTAGACGCGCTGAAGTGCTGTCCCCCGACTAAACCATCTTATATCATTGTCATACATAACATCTTTGTATTCTCTCTGAATGTCAAGAAGACACTGCTAAAACTGGCTGTTAAACAGGGTTTTAGAGCAAATAGAGATCATATCCTTTATCACTTGCTTAAGGACACGATCAGTCCGATCACATGAAAGGTGTTTAGCACAAAGAACTTCTTTATGAATGATACAGTGAAGTTTAAAAACTTTGCCAGCCTGACTAAGCTGACTTTGTTACAGACAAGTTTTGCTAGTCAACTGTGCTCACGAGTTATGGCGATAGCCATCAGCAATAAATAACTATATCATTTACTTGGTTATTTAACGTCACAGACAGCAGAACAAACAGAACCAAATACATTAGTTCCCCTTGTCAGTCTTTAAGTTTAAGACTGAAGTCTAGTAATTGGTAACAATACAATGTTATCGACTTTTTCCATCCTTTGACGTTATCAAAACGGTAAAACCTGTCGACTTTTCTTATATTTAATGTTGCTAAAAAATAATACGTTAGTTAATTAATTATTTCAGATGAGGTCGCGGGCCAGTAAAAATTGCTTCGCGGAACGGTTTTGGCCCGCGGGCCGGACTTTGGGCATCCCTGCATTACGAGTATCAATTACCTCGTATTTGTACCCTAACTTACAAACCCACCTGACTTAATTATTATTTTTTTTAATGCACATTTTGTAACATGAATAGATACAGATTTTAAAAAGTACCAAACAATTTCAATGTGATTGCCTTAACTAACCTAGTCTGCTTGTCTAAATGACGTAAACCAAAAAGTAGACCACCTTAAGATATAATTATCTGAATTCACACAATACTTCTGGATCAAAGTCAGTTGGGATATTTGAACTTTACATAGGAAACAATGTAACAGTGATTAGATCAACAAAACAAGAAAATTTAGGAAAATTTAACAACAAAGTTGGATGAAACCTAAAAACAAAGTTCAATGAAACAGCAAAAAAATTCAATGGAACCTAACAACAAAGTTCAATAAAACATAACAACAAAGTTCAATGAAACCTAACAAAAAAAGTTTAATGAAACTTAACAACAAAGTTCAATGAAACATGACAACAAACAAATATAAAAAGGCCCTCTCTGTTCTGACACGAGAAATCAATCTGTTTCATCAAAATTTTTCCTGAGTTTTTTGCATGGCATATTTCTTAAAAGTCTCATTTTCACAATAACATATCATCAGGGGGTGGGGGATAGAAATACATATTTCTTATCAAGTCTCAACGTTTAGCAATGTCATGGATTTTTTTAGGTGAAAATTACTTTTAAAGTGATCATGGTAGTTTAGACTGTGAAAGCGAATACGGTATTTCAGATTTTTAAAAAGTCCAATAGACGTTCAGATGATCAAAATTATGTTTATATTTGTTATTAATTTAAAGAGAAAATGAATTGAAGAACATAACTCATTTTTTTAAATGCATAGTATGTGTTTATTTTACGGTTGTAGGTTAAAAAGCACGGGATCGAGAAAACTAAATTTACCACAGGTGTTTGTCTGTCAACTCCTAGTTCGCTAGACTAAGTCAAATTTGTTTATCAAATGGTCAAAATTCATGTTTCTCTGTCAACTCATAGTTCGCTAGACTAGGTCAAATTTGTTTATCAAATGGTCAAAATTCATGTTTCTCTGTCAACTCATAGTTTGCTAGACTAGGTCAAATTTATTCTCCAAATGGTCGAAATTCATGTTTCTCTTTAATGCAGATACATTCTGACAAACATTTTTAAAATGTATCATAATATTTAATCACCTTTCGAATCATGACATTTACACGCTTTTAAGAAATAAGATTTTATTTTTTCTTTCACCAATACTTTGCCCCGAGGTATTCTGTGTCCCACCATCAACACATTTCTCCAAAGTATCGCCCACATGCATCTCCTTGTAGCTCAATAATGAGCACATTCATCACACATAACATAACACCCACATACCCTCAGCACATAACACCCACATACCCTCAGCACATAACACCCACATACCCTCAGCACATAACACCCACATACCCTCAGCACACTCTGTAGATTAATCCAAACCCCATCCCAACGGGTACCCCCCCCACCACCTCAGCCCATTGACATTCGATACTGTTGCGATGTTTGCCAATGATAACTCATTTGTGAATGCCTCACGCATCGTCGCGTCTAATAAATGCTCATGTTGATTAGAGAATCGTGCACTGTTGTTGTTATTTTTTTTTTTAGAGCTGAGTTGATAAAGGTGCAACGTTTTGTTTATCACTGCAGATTTGTGTTGTTAGTGGTGGTGATAGGAAGTGAGATTTGTTTGGCACAGTTGTTGATACAAGAATAATATATTTTCACGTCGGATGTCCGTTATAATGTCAATGTTTAACTCGTGTCAATGTGCACTGCTATATGACGAATAAATAATTTTTTCCATTTTTTTTTCTGTTGTATAACTTTAGATATCTCAAATATCGCACACAAGTGTCCACCAAGCATGTGATAGAAAATAACCAATAAAGAAAGGGGAGCAGTTGAAAATGTTTGCCCATTGATCTCATATATCCCAAGATATATATATATATATATATATGGTTTCTAGCCGGATTGCTGGAGAGTATTTTAAAAAAACACACACACAATCGTGATCTAGACTACTAGCTGAATACTATTTTGTCAAGATATATTTTTTTAAAAAAAAGAAATAGATTAGTGGTGAGAGCTGTTAGCTCAGTTGGTATTTGCCGAAAATTATTTAGTGTTAAAGAATTATCTAATATGTTAGAGACGCTCCTTCTGTACAGAAGATTATTGCGTCCTACGTTTATCTATGGTTTGTGTTTAGTCCTGTATTCTTATTAGAGTTTTAAATGATGATAAAGTTTTGGCTTTCCTGCTTTTTTTTTCAGGCAACCCATTCCACGCCCAAATACCGGACGGGAAGAAATAAAACGTGTATGTGTTTGTTCTTGCATACGAAATAAGAAAGGTGTTTTTATCCTTATATCTGTCTGAGGGTTGTATTAAGTTTTCTTTGTGTTGTATTTCTAAATTAGAATTAATTGCTTCATGTATAATTACTAATTTACCCATGGTTCTTCTGTCCTCTAGAGTTTCAAGGTTTAATGATTTAACTAATGCTGTTACTCTTGTCAGTTTTGAATATTATCCAGTAATGAATCTGGCAGCTCTTTTCTGAATTTGTTCTAGTTTATCAACGTTTTCTCTGGTGGATGGGATTAAAGGAATACACGGCAGTTAACCCACTAAAATCTATGGGTCGGCTTCTATTAATAGCCTTGTGACTGTGGCCGCACAGTCCCATGCGGCGCTTTTATTGGGAGGGTCGGCCTTTTCGGGCAAATGTCTAAATCTTGCTCATCATTTTCAAGTTCTTAAAAAATGTAAGCAATCATACAACTGAGCATTCCACAAGTATAAACGGTGCTCCTACTCGAGAAGCTGTACAAACTATTTACTTCCATGTGACTCTACATTCTTTCTGGTTAATGAACATATCCTGTTGGGTCAGGTGGTGGAAATTCATCAGCATTTGTCAACGTTATTATGACATGCTGAGTGGCTGGTACGAGCGAAAAATGGAGAGATTTAGTGCTAGCAGGAACATTGGTTTTTTTCTTACCTTGGCTTCTGCCTGTAGCAGTTATATTCGGTATGTTACATAGACTTCAGATCAGCACTCTTCTACGCTCAAGTCCTCTCCCAGTTTTCTTTGACATATTGAGTTTAACTCCAGTTTTCTTTGACATATTGAGTTTAACTCCAGTTTTCTTTGACATATTGAGTTTAACTCCAGTTTTCGAAAGCACACAAAGTGTCATCTTAGTTTTATATAAATCACTAGAGTCATCACAATTTTTTGTTAGCACACCTAGAATCATCCCAGCTAGCACATAGCACATAAAGAGTAAAAGGACGGAAAGAAAAAAAACTTCATTATCGATTATATTTTAAAGAGACATTTTAAAAATGTAGTAGTGGGTGAAAGTAGCAATGAAAAGTCAATTGATATTTTTTTTTATTTTTGAAAAGTTTATGTGCATTTCTTTTAAAAATCTTGTGTTATCCGTAAAAGTCACTTTGAACCAGAAAATCTTCAAACCGTTGCATAAAAAAAACCCATATTTTTATGACCCAAAAATACCTAAATATCTTTTGTCACGTTTATTATTAGCTTGAGGAGAAAAACAACAACGGTATTTCAGCTTCGCTCCCTCCTAGCCCCATTTGATCACAGGCTTCTTGCAGCAACAGGAAAGGGACGTCACTTCATCGTTCATTACAAAGCAATAAACGATCGAGTTCCTGCCCCTTTCTCAGAGCGCACCCGATCGTAAGAAAATAACCAAACGTCCGATGATCAAAAGCGGGGCTCCCCTCCCCCTTCCCACCCGCCCCTCCCCGAGGGTTATCTACGCACGTGACTTTGAACATAGCTTAGCTCTAGGGTAACCCCACACACAAAAAAAAAAACCCAGGTGGGACGGCTGGCTGGTGGGACTGGCGGGTGGCAGGTGGGGCGAGCTGGCTAATGGCACGCCAGGAGGGTTGCGAGATTAACGAGTGGGAGATGGAGAGGGATTCCCCCCTCCCACCCCCACTACCCCTGTTGCGCAGCCATGAAAGCGCATCACTTTCCAATTTGCGGGTAGTAAATCTTTCAATGACCAGAAGATAATAAGAAAATTACTCCGCGTTTCCTTTCCCCCCTTTTTGTGCTCAATTTATTTTAATCAAGCAGCTTACGTTCCGATAACATGCAACCCAAAGTATAACTCGGCATCTGTGAGACAGCGGGACGAAAATTGTGAATTATGAAGTCAGGAGGTACACGCTCATATAATCGGAGTTATGAACCTTAAGTATGTTTCCCCAAGCAGTGCCAACAATTTGAGCTCTTTAGAGGTCAAAGATCGAAGCCTACATATCTGACGCAGCACTGTTTGCTGGAGATTATCAGATTCTTAAGCTACAATCGCAGTTTCTCGAGGAATTTGTGTTTCCCGTTATGAGTGTCGAATCTGATACGCGTGTTCTCAGCTGATGAGCTCATTAAAATGATGAGAGAAAAGCTGAAAGTCTATGACATAAAGGGAGACGAGATGTAGATCTGTGACATAAAGGGAGACAAGCCAAAGTTCTATGAAATAAAGAAAGACCAGATGTACATCTGTGACATAAAGGGAGAGTAACATTAGATCTATGAAATAAAGGGAGACCAGCGTTTAATGTGTGAAATGAAGAGGGATAAGCCGTAGATATGTGAAATAAATCAGAGACCAGGTGTAGATCTGTTAAATCAAGGGAAACCAGCCGTAGATATATGAAATAAAGAGAGACGTGTATTACGTCATTAAACTTTTTTAAAAATTAACGAACCATGATAAGATATTTTACTGACGAGATATTATCTATCCCAGTGATCCAATTCCCTCTACGGCTCTCAGTGACAAGAGACATCAGTACATATGGCATAACTCAACAGTTGCAGTTATTGTTTATCTGTATATTTTCCAGGATGTGACCAGCCGAGCGCGCATGCCAATCGAGTGACTCGACCACCGTGGCCCTTGTTTCTACTGGACCGAGGTCAACAGAGTGAGAAGAGGAAAAACATAAAGCTCCAAAAGGTCAATGACAATGTTACAACAAACTATCAAAAAAAGATCTTCAAAATATTTAAAAAATGTGTCATTTTCTTGATGATATAGTATCCAGGTCATCCCAGGTAACAGCAACTCTCTGGGGATTTTCTTATCCTTTTACTTATAGAATTTAAATATCCTGTTTTGAATGAGAGATTTGAGTTTGCTATACTACTATTTTAAGCCTAGATTCTAACTTGATTTTCGCACTCAGAGACAAGAAGCAAATCGATGTCTTGGACAGGAGTGTACTAAAATCATGTTAATTAATTTCTTCAACGCAATTTATGTAACTTACTTATTTACACCCATGATTTTGAAGGTGTGATCGTTGCATAATGTTAGTAACACAACGAATGTATCACCAATGATAGTAGCCTAACTATATAGCCAACCTTTGAATTGTTTTGGATACCTTACACAAGGGGCTGTAATTCAAAAACATTTCATTGCTTTAATGCATTGGTTTACTAACATGTTATATAGCGGAGCCGTTTCAAAATGAATTTCTTGATTCCTATTGGTTAATTGCGTAAGGGATTTTGGCTCGACAGTGGATCATGCTTGGGACGACTGGTTTCTTACAAACATCAATTTATAAAACATTTTAAAGGTGGTGATGGCTTTGGAAGTACCAGCCTTCACTTAAACGTTGATTGCGATATCATAACTTGTCATAAAAGTTACCAACGCATTTTGGTTTTCATTGTGTGTGTATCAGATGCCAGTGTGTAGTGGTCGACACGAGCACACATGAGTGCCAAGGTCACGCGGTATCGAGTGTTGTACCTGTAGTAGATGATGATGCCGACCGAGGCGTGCAGGTAGCAGGCGGTGTTGGTGACGAAGCTGACGAGTGAGTAAACGTCTTTGTACCTGCCGGTGTCCGTGTACTGGGGGACCACGGCCCTGGCCACCGCGTGGCATGCCGTGGGGACGGCCTGCGCCACAAACAGGACCGACACCAGGATGACCGATTTGATGACCTTCGCACTCTTGGCCGATATGTTGGCTTTAGTCTCAGAACCGGGCGGATTCGATTCCACAACTGATGATTTTCGAAACTTTGAAGAATCGACCAGAGCTTTTGTTAGAACGGACGAGCACAGAATGACAACAACGAATGACGACCAGGGGAGGATGTTTCTGTTGAAAATATCGTTGATGTTCACAGCGAGCTGGCGATCGCCGACCACGGTGAGAAGGAGACGCGATCTGTTGCTGTAAGGGTCATCGACCCAGGATAACCTTTGAACCATCCACATGGGCATGCGAATGAGCAGGATGCTCACGAATATGAAGACAACAATGAGGACCGTTCGAAAGTTGCTGAACACGCCTTTGAAATAGAGCGGGATGGAGACACAGCAGCACCGCGCGACTGCTATGAAGGCGGTGATCAGGACGGTGACGTCGTAGAAGGCATACGAGTACCAGTAGAGAACCATCAACATGCTGTAGGGGTCAAGGTCCAAGGTACCCGGGTATCGCATGAGCGCCCCGCAAATCGAGTGGCCGAACGAAATGACCAGGAAGCCAAAGTTGGACACGGAGAGGGCCATGAAGGAGATGTCCACGCTGTTGCGGACACCCATCTTGCAGAAGACGGTGACGTTGATGAGGTTGGTCACCACCCCGACGGCCGTCACGGACGGCCACACGATGTAGATGAACAAGACGTACAGTGAATCAAAGTAGGGAATACTGACCAGATCCTCGCCAGGCACTGTACTGTTTAAAATCAACATAGCTCTAATTCTTTCAACGATAGAAAAATCTGGCAAACTGTGCAACAACAAATATGAAAATGCTTTCTTAAAAACTTTAATAAATCTTACTCGTTTTCGAGGTCTGAAAATTACGACTTACTTAAAGGTGATGGCTATGAGGTATTATACTAAAAATTAAGAACCAATACGCATTTTTTAAATTTTGGACAATTTTTTTTTAATCCAGCAAAAAGCAGGATGTAGACCACTCAAAGCAGTCTAAAACATGTAATAATATATATTTATTTATTTTAGTTCTTGGAAATGAAGGTGAATGTGTGAATTTAAATAACTTTTGTAATACATTAAAAAAGTATATTATTAATAGACAAAGAGACGTACGAATTTTATTGATACAAGAAAAAATGAGATTGCACGATTCTAACAAGTTACACATTTTGACATTATTATAATCAGCAAGACATAATTTTTACGACATCAAAAGATGTCTATTTTCTGAGTAATTATTATCAATAGTCAATGAGTTGGAGATTATGTCTGTTTTAGTTCTGAACAAAAAAATAACTTCTTTGTTCTACTTTTTCCTAAGTATCTTGTAAGTATCTATTAAGTCGAATGAACGTAAGTCTTAAACGCCCCCATCATGTCATCATATTAAAGGGTGTGCCAAACGAATCAGATAATTACCGCTCCCGCAAAGGGGGGGGGGGGCTTTGAGAATATTCAAATGGAAATAATAATTAAACTACGTACTTATCACTGCGCACTGCAATTAACATAGTCTGGTGAATAAGAATATGTCAACAGTACCGCCAGAGTTTAAAAGGTCGTTGGCTGCTTAGCAAGACAGGAAACCAGTCTTTATCTTAAAGGGAAAAAAGCGCGCCAACTTTCTCCGCCTTCATTTCATTGGATGCTGAAGTGGTTTTGTCTTGTAATACATGGATTGCAAGATAATACCTAGAATGAAAATTCAAGAATTATACTAATTCTTAAAGTTGTTTTATTGATTTTGTTATTATAAATAAAAATAATTCGAGAACTTATAAAGAGCGGAACCATATTGAGTGGCTTTGCTAAACGCGCGTCAAACAAAAAGCTAGTTAAAAATATTTAATATGTGTATTCAATACAAAACATTAATATCACAATTAAAGAAATATATAATGGCATGAGGGGCACACATATGTTACGTTCATCGATTAAAAAATTTCAGATTGTTAGGCCAGAAAGTTAAGTATACAGATATGTGTTTAAAGTTCAGTCTTGAAGGCCCTAATTGTAGGAATGTTACTAATGTGTGGTGGTAGAGCAGAGAATCACATTGTTTTTGGAGCACCAAAAGAGATCTATCATCGAATGTTCCATAGGGACAAAAAGAATGTTTGCGTCTGCAGAAGAGCTGACGAGAGAGTGAGTAGACAGAGAGAAGTTCAGTAAGATAGGAAGGGCAGGAGTTGTCACGCCGAACTGATCCATTTAAAAAAAAAAAACTTACTTGGTTTAGGAACAAATTAGAATTTTAAAAATGAGCCCAATCCTCCGGTAGGCAACACTAAAATATTTGGATGTTCCACGTTGATAAAATTTAGAAAATTTATTTGCACATGTTTGTTGAGGCTGTAAGTGAATTAGAGTTAGGGGGTTAAGTTAACTGGAACTCATTTTTGTAAAAAAAAATAAAAATTACTAATAATAATACGATGGAAAGAATATTAAGTTAAGAATTCAACTAGTTCACGGTTGAATTATTATTTTTTTTAAGCGAGCAATACATCCGATATAATCTTTTTGGAACATACATTACTATTAATTTCGCAATTTTAAGTTCCCAATTTTAAATAGCTGTTGATTTGTTTTCCAGTTTAGTTTTTAAACTGCAATTTTAGACACTTCCTTCCTGTCTTCTATGTTATATTTTTGTCAGGGACTTTTGCTTCTCTTCTTCTACTATGCGTTTCCTTTTTTTTTCTCTCATAGCATGTTGGTATCATATGATGTAAGATTAATTTAAAGAATCCTTTTTATTTTATTTGTAATGATAAGTATTAGCCAAATATTTAGATATTTACTTGTTCTTAAAATATTCTAGGAAATCATCGGTTGTGCTTCATGTATTCTAAGCCATTGTATTTAGTTTGCTTTTTTAAGACTGTCAAATATTTGAAGGTCAAAGACGGGACTATTTAACGACAAATTGTGACCTTGATGGCGATAACCTGTCACAGAAAGTGAGCGATGAGTTAAAACTATTGACCGGTCTCCGAGCACTGGGTGACATCAACCCAAATATTACATCATTACAGAGTACTTAGTGATTGGTCTCGGAATTTCATCCGCGGATAATCGACAAAGCTTACAATTTACGACGCTTTTACGAATAGAAATGTGTAATTTATTACAAAATTAAAGTTTACGTGAAAAAATGAGATCGCCCAAAATTAATTTAATAAAAATGTCTTAGCAAGTATTAAAAATAATTCAATTAATTCTAACTTGGAAATAGAACGTAAAGATTATCAGATACCAAATACAACCCTAAATACTAGGAGAAAAATAGGGTCCAAACACTTTTCTTATTTCGTATGGGGCCGTCCATGAATGACGCCACACAATTTTGGCCTAATTTTACATCCCCCTTTCCCTCCCACCCCCACTCGTCATGCGTCGTCACATAAACTTAGATCACCAACTCCAATATGACGTCACAAATCTTTGCCCCCCCCCCCCACACCGATAAAACCGTATTTTCTATTTGAAAATAAGTATGTGACAAATCACCTTTTTGTCCTTTAAGTGTTTATTTCATGTAAGCCTAAACTCTCATATCGTAACAAACATGACGTAAAAAGTCTTTAAATATATTGTAAACAATCAAATATTTCAGTGGAGATTTTATTTAAAGTTGCGCGTTTGTTATGATGTCACATTTCTCAAACACCCCCTCCCACTCATCACGCATCGTAACAAAAGTGTTACCCCCCTCCGCCTTTTTTTGGTGCATGACGTCATTTATTGATTGCCTCATATGACCTAACTACTGTGCACAAGGAAAGTACATCATGACCTAACTTCTTTCTACAAGGGAAGTTAAGTACACCATGACATAACCAGGCACAAAAATTTCTAAAAATTTTACATTCATGAAGGAGTAAAGGAGTGTGGGAATTGAGGGTTGAGAGAAGAAAAAAAGGAGAGGAGAGGTGGGAGAGTGAGAAAGAGAGAAAACGTGAGAGAATACTGAAATTTCTTTTCCCAATATCGCGTCACCTAGACAATAAAAAAGTCATACAACTGTACTCTGATTTTCTGTCACACAGAGTAACATAGAAATAGATAATGTGACACAATAATTATATTTAAAGTAAACCTGACCGCGAAGATAGGCAGTACGGCGTTAGTAGTTGCTGTAGGTATTACAGGCAGTACGGCGTTAGTAGATGCTGTAGGTATTATAGGCAGTACGGCGTTAGTAGATCATGATGTAGGTATTATAGGCAGTGCGGCGTTAGTAGATGCTGTAGGTATTATAGGCAGTACGGCGTTAGTAGATGCTGTAGGTATTATAGGCAGTACGGCGTTAGTAGATCATGATGTAGGTATTATAGGTAGTACGGCGTTAGTAGATGCTGTAGGTATTATAGGCAGTACGGCATTAGTAGACGCTACCAGCTGGTCCTGTCTGAGTTCATAGGCAGGTATTACCACGCATGTTAGGAGCGGTGCAAGAATATTGTGGGTATTGGGGGGAGGGGGTGAGTCAACGAAACAGGAGAACTGGATTTGGGAGCTGGCACGTGGGTGGGGAAGGGTGGAACGGGGAAACGGTTCTGTTTTTTAGACTTTCTGTTGAGTGTGTGTGAGTGTGTAAGTTTGCGTGAAGGAGTGTGCGGGTTAGGGTGTGTGTGGGGGGGCATGGCAGCGTGAGATACAGAAAGAAGGAAATGACTGGCTGTGATGTTGTGAACAAAGGGCTGTATCAGTTATTAGGGACAGAGTGCGGCGATTGGTCTCTCGGAGACTATAAAGATCATCAGTCATTAAGGAGAGAGTGCGGTGATTGGTCTCTCGGAGACTACACAGATCATCAGTCATTAGGGACAGAGTGCAGCAATTAGTCTGTCGGAGTCTATAAAGATCATCAGTCATTAAGGAGAGAGTGCGGGGATGAGTCTCTCGGAGACTACACAGATCATCAGTCATTAGGGGCAGAGTGCGGTGATTGGTCTCTCGGAGACTACACAGATCATAAGTCATTAGGGACAGAGTGCAGCAATCAGTCTCTCGGAGACTACACAGATCATCAGTCATTAGGGACAGAGTGCAGCAATCAGTCTCTCGGAGACTACACAGATCATCAGTCATTAGGGACAGAGTGCGGGGATGAGTCTCTCGGAGACTACACAGATCATAAGTCATTAGGGACAGAGTGCAGCAATCAGTCTCTCGGAGACTACACAGATCATCAGTCATTAGGGACAGAGTGCAGCAATTAGTCTGTCGGAGTCTATAAAGATCATCAGTCATTAAGGAGAGAGTGCGGGGATGAGTCTCTCGGAGACTACACAGATCATCAGTCATTAGGGACAGAGTGCGGTGATTGGTCTCTCGGAGACTACACAGATCATCAGTCATTAGGGACAGAGTGCAGCAATTAGTCTGTCGGAGACTATAAAGATCATCAGTCATTAAGGAGAGAGTGCTGGGATGAGTCTCTCGGAGACTACACAGATCATCAGTCATTAGGGACAGAGTGCAGCAATCAGTCTGTCGGAGACTATAAAGATCATCAGTCATTAAGGAGAGAGTGCGGGGATGAGTCTGTCGGAGACTACACAGATCATCAGTCATTAAGGAGAGAGTGCGGGGATGAGTCTGTCGGAGACTACACAGATCATCAGTCATTGGGGACAGAATGCGGCGATTAGTCTCTCGGGGACTTCACAGATCATCAGTAGGATGCTATAAAATAGAGCCTTCCATGTAGTAATAATTTGTACAAATGAAATAAGATAATCAAGCGTATCAATGAATTAAACTGTGGAGCGAGGGGTGAAGGTGGTGACGTATTCGTTGTCAAAATTTTAACAAGACGGGAGGAAATTTTTCAAAAACTTTTTTTAAAAAACCGCTCAAAATATAACAGTATAAAAGTTAGAAAATATAAATTAAGTGGAAAAAATCATCTCATGATTTAGCATCAATGATGATTCAATTTTTAAAAACATGGATAATAATCGCATGAAAAAAAATAGAAAAAATAAATATAAAAGAAACACCCTTAAGTATATCATTCAACAACAATAGTAAAATTAAAATAATTAAATCAATAATTTAGGACATTTGAACAACAAGAAACAAACCAAAAAATAAATAAATTTGTAATCAAATTATGTCAAGCAGAAACCCTTTTCAAAAAGTTGGCATTGTGTTTGTAGTGTTAAACAACAGTTATTCTAAAAATTCACGATGTTTGGTAGGATAAGCGAAAAAAATGTAAACATACCTTAATCTTGAATTAATCCCACCTAATCCCGTCCACAAGAGAGATTGTACCACAGCGTAGCCGAGGAAGTACAGAGGGCGATCATTTGATGATAGTCCGCTGTCAGAACAACACGTCTTTAAGAAGAAGCTCGTCCGTTCCGAACGTTGACTCGTCAGGAAAGGATACAATGGGCCGTGCAAATGATCAACTGCATGCCGAAACTTTAAAATGGGTAACTTATCTAAGCAAATAGGTGCCTATTATGATACATTGCCATAAAAAAAATTGACATTTGCCAACAGTGACTTTCATGAAAAGAATTTTTATAAGCTATTTTATGAAACGTTTCCATGATTGTCCTGCTAAAAGAAACCTTTTTAAACTTTTATTTTTTGGTCTCAGAGGCATCACTAGGGTTGGTGTCACCCAGGGCGGTAGCTCATTGTGTCACACCCTCACGACTTACCCCATAGAACTCCTCCGAGTCTTCCAGTGCCAAATATTTAACGGGAGCATACAGAATTTTACATTTTGGTGTCACCCCTTGTAATGGTGTCACACGGTGCGACCCCCACCCACCCCCTAGTGACGCCACTGCTTGGCCTCATGATAACTGTGGTGCTCAATGTCCAATGTCTTTACTTTTATTATTAAAAATGCCCACCCATAGCCTTTTGGTTGTGATACCGAGATCAGTGTTTGGTGACTATTTTGTATTAGAAGTTTTATACATTGTATTACCACTCACAAATGGGCTACTTCCTCTCACTTTCATCATCCTTCTGTCACAGTCTGTTACTGTCAGAGCCAGTCCCCCTCCCCCATTGCACTCGAGCCAACAGAATCGATATATATA
>MUZC01000546.1:30964-76299 GCA_002072015.1 Radix auricularia | reverse complement strand
TTTTTTTTTTTTTTTAAATTTGCCGGTAGCTAAAAAAACTGCGCAATTTTAGAATCCCTGATTCCCCTACCCCTCTGATTTCACGGGGCTCGCACTACTTTTCCGAATGTCACGGCGGTCACGTGCCTTAGCAACAAGATGGCCGCCGATAATGGCGGTGCGGACTGAGTAATCCTTGTTTACCGGATTTATAATTTTTTTAAAACTTGGTTTTTTACGGGTTTAAAAAATTCTGACCTACTTGAAGGAATTCCGCATTTTTTAGGCATCAAATTTGAACTTTCAATTAACCAGCTATATTGATTGGTTATAGCTGTGGCAATTAACTTAGTCCTACTTTCTTTTCTAGGTAAAACAACATTGTATTCCGTGACTGATAACACATAAGATCGTTATTAAGTTATTAAAAAGTATTATATACTATTTTATTAACTTTATCTATTTCAATTTTCGTAATAATAAAATTGGATAACAATTTAATTATTTTATATTAAACCTTGCGTGGATCCCTGACGTTAAAGGACCCCCAAATCAGTTTAAACTTTCCACGGACCCCCTGAATGTTCCCAATGATCCCTGGGGGTCCGCGGGGACCACTTTGGGAACCACTGATCTAAAATGATAGTTAATGGTGTTTTCCCGCTTTTTGAATGCTTATGTTAGATTGTTGCATTCTTGGTGTGATGTAGCGTGAGGGGATATTGTGTTTACTTTCAGAGTTACTTATTTGAATCGACTTTTAATGTAATCTAGAATAATTTCCCTTGAATAAAAAATCTGAAATTCTTTTTTTTTTCTTTTTTTTTTGGAACTTGCGTTTAAATACTCATTCAAGTTATTACTTGTTTTTATTATTTCACTTCTTCATTCACTCTATCAACCAAATTTCAACCCCCCGTTAGCCTTGTCTAGCGCTAATCTGGCGCTTGTCTTTGAAACAGTTTCTAATTTTATGTACACACATTATCCGATTTCATCTGATATTATTCCATTATCTGCAAGTAAAGTATATTTTAAGAAAAAAAAAAAAAAAAACACATTTTTGATAACATGTGAATAATTTTAGTCTACAAATTTTGAAAAGGAAAACAATCCATGCATAACGTGTGAGATGGAGTGGAAGGGGACTCAACCTTCTCTTGGTAAACACAAGTCATGTGATATGATTGAACCCTCACAGCATACTATTATTAACTCATGCGGAAATATCTTTTCGATGTACAGCTTTTTAAAAATTCGTACACATTTGGAAAACGTTTAAAGCGGACAGAAACTGTCATATAGCGTCAGATGCATGTTTCGCCTTCGTGTTGAATCGCTATCACCAAGAGGTCCGTACACCTTGAACCAAGCAAACTGATGGCTTCGCACTTAGTGTAGAACGTTTTTTCAGGACGGCTCTAGAAAGATTGTTGAAGATCGTGTATCTGAGCAGATAGAACTTGAATCTCAAACATGGATGGCCATTGACGAATCGTGTGCCGAAATATGTGCCAATCCGTGTGACAAGTTCCGACGACGTCAGCTAATGACGTAATAGGCCTCCCGCCTCCTGGAGCGTGACTTCGTGATCAGATCGGCCTGCTGGTCACCCGGAGACTTGATGGGCAAGGTCAAGGTGTCCCGCCCCCCCCTCGCACCCGCCGCCACACCGCCCTCCCCGACTTCTTCGTCCGAACTATACAACCCGGGTTTCTCGACGTTGACCCGGGACTTTGTCAGCCCGTGGACAGTGGTCAGCCTCCTCTCGCTCCTGCAGTAGGAGTAGAGGTCCTCGAACACGGCGATGATCTCGTCCACGGTCTCGCTGACGGAGACCTCCAGGAAGTAGTCGCAGCCCAGCTGCCTGCTGCGCGTGAGTCCCTCCTCCGTCAGGACCATCCGGTCTCTCTCCTTGTCCACCTTGTTGCCGAGCAGGACCACCGGGACGGTGTTGGTCAGCTCGGAGTTGGGGTCAGCGCCCGACTTTTTGTTGCGCCGTCGGGACAGGGCGTTGACGAGGAACTTGAGGCGGCTGCACTCGTTGAAGCTGCAGCGGTCCGTGACGTCATACATGAGGATGACGGCGTCGGCCCAGCGTACCTGCTCTTTGAGTTTGCTGTTCTCATCCTAGCAACGGTAGTAGGAGTAATCATTGTTATAGCAATAATTATAATAGTGACAATAAAAAATAATTTTGACAATATTAGCGTTAACAGTAATGATATAAAAATAATGATTTTGATAACAACAAGAATAGTAATTATAGTAAGAATAATAATTAAGAAAACGAGCCTGAAATAAACTTGTTAGTATTTAATCATAAAGGGTCGTCCATAAAGTGAGTCACGCTATTTTTTAAAAGATTTTTACCCCCAAAGTACGTCATAATTTCGAATAAAAATAAAATATTTTTTAACTAACAAAATAATTAAAATTTAATAAAAACACCGTGACGCACACATGGCCGGACAGCACCCTGCCCCTGTCACAAACTGTCACAATTTCTTACACCCCCTCTACCCCCTCTGATCCCTAATGTTATTTTATGTGTTGAAAGTATAATAAGCCACTTCACTAAGTTATAAATGACTTTCTGTGCCGTATGCGTTTTAAGATATGTAATATTCCCCACTACATCTTAACGCCTGTTAATTTGATTTTAAAAGAAAGCCTTTTAAAAAAGTATAAATTAAGTGGGTTTTTTTTTAAAGGTGGGTGGGTGGCGGAGAGCGAAGTCAGCAACACAGATCTTCAATCCCATGCCTAACGCCAACACACACACATTTACTTAAGACTAAACAGCCTGATCTGATATCTTTAAGGGTATAATATTTCTAAAATTATAGACATTGTTTCCTTAACTATTAGAGTAGCCCTGGGTCAGTACTCACCTCACCAGCTGTGTCCCACACCTCAAAATCAACAGGTAACCCTTGAATCGTTCGCTGACAGGTGTAGACGCGCTCTAAAATTAAACATAGAATCGTCTTTACCTCAATGAAACCACAGTTTTAAAGTTTAAATGAAGATTTGTGGGTTTTTTAAATAATGAAAGTAATTACAATAAAACTGTTTGTGAATCATAAATATGGTTTCGAGATTCAAATTAACATCACATTATTGTCATTAGACTAATATTACTTAATTTTTATTTTTGTATATAAAAATAGTTTGGAAATATTATGATCAAAAGCCCAAATAATTTTTTTGATAAATACGAAATTTTAAACTTCGTGAAATGTATACAAAGTATTTTATAATTAGATCTACAAATCCTTAAATCCTCTTTTTATATCGTACCCTTTTCCAAAATTAAAATATAAGATAAAACAGTGACATCATATAATATTTTATGGCGAGAAACACCACACGCTCTGTTTATCTCGAAACCTAAATGATACCTTTCTTTTTAAACTGCTATGGACTGTTGTACTATGTCCCTCAGCGTTACGGAAGGAGTGACTTGGGCTTTTATATTATTTATGTAGATTGAAATTTATATCATTACTTAACGTAGTCATTATTTGTATCGAGAGTTGCTGTTCAGGAGGAGTCGGGTGCGCACCAAAATATGCTGCGTTGATTTTGTGCTTGATGAACGGAAATGAGATTTGGCGGGTATTGTGATAGAGGCTTATGCGTTACACGCGAGAGCACGAACGTTTTTTAATATTTTTATTGCCTGAATTGTCTTAGGCCTATAAATAAAGCTTTAAAATCACTGTTATTCCCAGCCTCTCGTCATTTTGCGTGTCGACCGTGTGTGACAGAATTTATGAAGTTAATTTGAGAAGACCGTAAATTTTAACCCATACGAGCTGGCCGTGTTAAGAGCGTTCTGGCGGACAGAAAGAAAGGTTTAAACGGGAAGGCGGGCAATCAGTGGCGTAGCTAGAGGGTGGTGGTGGGGGCGGTCCGCCCCGGGCGGCACACATTTTGAGGGGCGGCATTTGTGAGCAGTTAAAAGTACAGCCATTTCCTACATTCACCATTTAATTTTTTGAAAAGGTAAAATAATGGTATTCACAATTTCGAATCTTAATAAACGGGTCCCACAACATTTGTTTGATTACATTTTAGTTGTTATCACTAACACAAACTCTTTAAAAAAAATTAAGTTCGCTCATAAAAGGTATCAATTTGTTTGGAAAATCAATAGGTATACGTAATAGTTATATCAAAACTACACACAAAACACGTCACCGTTGGGCCGAAAAATATGTGCTATTAATATGGCCACGGCAATTTTTGCGTGGAATTTCCACATGGGCAGAATGATTCGCGAACAAGTATCTATATGACATGGTGGTTCAAACTTGCAAACTTGTGTTTTACTTGCAAGTAGCACTTTATGTTACTGTTTCAGTTTTCATAATAGTGTTGTAATGGAATAGAATTATTAAATTTATTTCGTTTTTATTGCACTAAAGTACCATAAATTAAAATACTATTATTTATTAAAATGTTACGCCTATCCAATTTAAGTAATGTGCAAATAAATTGAATTATGACCAGAATATGACCAGAATATGAACATATTCAAATTTCTCCGTTAATTAACACCGCAATAGGTCATACATAATTAAAATTGACATCTGAAGAAGTAACTAGTAAAACGAGATCAGATGCTGGAATTCTAATTGATTCTATGCAAATTTTTTTCTTTTGTATGATCTCAATTTAGTTAGGTTTTTTAACATATATTTTTTAATGTTTTTTTTTTAAATTAATGCAAACCCATTTCATGGAAGAAAGTGATATGCTAATACAAAACGCTGTTAATCAGCCAAAAAAATTGTGAAGAAATATGAGTGTTGAAAATTTAGAAGACTTGGTTATATCTTTAGAGCAAGACGACTTAGACGTGCAACGGGAATTATTTTTATTAATGGATAATATTTAAAATAAAATAAAAGAACCCTTTGATAAGGTGCATATCATAGTTAGAAAATATTCGTGTATAATACCATATAATACCATGTAACCAGCGAAATGAAGAAATTTCAACATCAAATTATTTACTGTTTTGACATTGATGAAGAAAATTTCAATATTGAAAGAAAAAGGATCCCGGTTTTTATAGCTGTACTTACACTACTAGAAGAGGCATTACATTATGAAGAGCGAGGGGAAAGACCCTTTTATATATTAAAATTTATTCAACAGTATAGTTTGGAAAATTATGTACCAAACAGTAAAATAGTAATTTTGCTAAGAATTTTCTCAACAATTGATATCAGTGTTGCTATTTATGAAAGAAGCTTCTCCAAACTGAAGTTGATACAAAAAAAATATCTTCGTTCCACAATGAGTGATTTAAAACAATAAAATCAAGCAATATTGACTATAAAACAAGATATTACAAATAATTTGAAATTTTGATAGCATAATACATGATTTTTTTACTATGAAAGTTAGTAAAGTAAATTATGTTTATATACTAATGTGGACAATTACATGTAAAAAAAATCATTTTTCTATAAATAGAAAATAACAGCAAATTAATTGGTAATGTTTCTTTTTTAAATATGTGTTGCCTCATGGGGGGGGGGGGGGTAGACCTGCGACCTCAGTAACTTTCTTGTGGCCTTTAAAAAAAGTATCTTGTATTTTTATAACTGTGTATTTATAGGTATATCATTTTATGCGGCCTCTTTTATTACTGCTTAAATAAATATGGCATGCAATGGTAAAAATGTTTTCCACCTTTACTTCGCTTCAATTACAATTCTTTTTTTTTCATTTTTATTAATTTATAAAAATCCATCATATGATTGACTTTAGGGGCCATCCATAAATGACTTCTCGCTATTTTGGCTTATTTTTTACCCCCTACCCCTCGTCACACGTCGTTAGAAAAACGTATATCCGTTTTTCCATGTGACGTCACAAAGCTTTGGCCACCCCCCCCATTAAACCATATTTTCTATTTAAAAAATGAGCATGTTTCTAATCAATTTTATGTCATTTGAGTATGTCCTTAGTGTAAGGCTGCACTACTGTAATATCGTCACACGCGTGAAGCCATGTAAAACGTAATTAAATAAAGTGTCAGTAATAAAATATCTAAGTGGAACTTAAAAGTTGCGCTTTTTTATGTGACGTCACCTTTATTAAACATTCCCCCTCGTCACAAATGTGATAATCCCCCACCCAGCGCGTGACGTCATATATGGATGGCCTCTAAAAAAGGGCGGAATATTGGAGACCGCCCCGGGCGGCAAAAGGTCTAGCTACGCCTCTGCGGGCAATAAAGGTTTCTGATGACCCTTATTTAGGTTAATAATTTCTCATCAAAAAATAATTATTTTAAATTGTAATAAAAATCTTTCTTTTGACCCAATTTCATTTTTATTTTAGTTTCAAACATCATATCAACATAGAAGTAGAGGTAACAGGAAGTAGACAGTAATTTCGCTGCATGTGTTGATCTTGTTGTTGTTGTTGTTGTTGTTGAAAGAACAAGTTGTCATGGAAACACTACTACGCTAAACATTTACGAGCCCTTACCCAAGTTTGGATCGTAGTCGACAATATAACGTCTCGTTAGGAAACGAACGGTCAGAGCTGAGGAAAAAAAAAGAGAAAATCTACAGTGAAGATTTTTGTTTTCATTTCCGTTATAGAATTCGTTAAGATATTTTTGTCTTACTTTAATATAAGTAGAATGCACGGCGTTAATGAAAAGGAATATGGGGCCGTCCATAATGTACATCACGCTATTTTTGACCATTTTACCCCCCCCCCCCGTCACAAACTGTCACAAATCTCGGACCCCCTCACCCCTAAAGTACGACACACTTTCGTACAAAAATGTTCTTTTATTAACAAAATAATTCAAATTTAACATAAAACACCGTGAAGTGACAAGTGGCCGGACAACCCCCTCCCCCTGTCACAAACTGTCACACTTTCTTACACCACCCCCCCTCTGGGAGCGTGACGTACTTTATGGACGCCCCTTATTGAAAAAGTTTTTTTTTCACCATGAACGATAATTCAGTAAATTAAATCTATAGGAATTTTCATTGCTTACCTTGCTTAATTAAATCCCATTGAATTAATTCTTCAAAGAAATTTAATAGCTGCTTTTTCCTAGCACCGTAACCATAGGCATTAAATTAAACAATGTAGTGAGGAGCATTTTCTTGTGTTTTGTATTACATACTTCCTTTGAGAAATTCGATTCAGTTAATAAATTTTATTTCTATCTACGTTGCCTTATTGCAGTCTCAACCTCTTATATTCCACTGCAACCACCACCTCTTGTATTAACTATAAGCACTGTCTTAATAATCAATAGCACGTACCAGTTTTGCCGACTCCATTTTGACCTAGAGTAACAACACGGAATGGTTTGTTCCGAGAGTTGATGATGTTAATCTTTTTTAGCAGACGTAAAGAAGTGACCGGTGAAGACATGACGTCACGAGTATTGGCTGAAACGAAAACCGATTAAATATTAAAAGTAAAATTGTCAGGTTTGAGGCTAACATTCAAGTAGGTCAAGGTGACATTAACACACGCATTAAACGGGAGATCATATTGAGATAGTTTCAGGAAGGACTGAAAGACGATATCTGATGTATGACATGGTGTAAAACGGTATAGTAGGAAATGAAAAGATTCAGAATATAATTTAATAACAACAGAATGATACAGGGTAAAACTGGAACTAAAGTGTCAAGCAGAATTTTAGAGGATAAAACAGGGAATTAAATATAAAAAAGGGTGTTAGCGTGTAAAACAGGGTATTAGATGTAAAACAAGGTAAAAGAGAGTAAAATTGGAAAGTAAAGTGGTAATCAGGGTATTAAAGGATAAAACTGTAAAGTGAAGTTTAAATCAAGTTATTAAAGGTTAAATTTGATAGGTTAGTATGTTCAGGGCCGTTTTAACACATGGGCCCGTTGGGCATTTGCCCGGTGTCCACGAGCATAGGGGCCCAATGGGAATGTTTTTTTACATATATTATGTGGGGGGCGCAATCTTTCTTTGCCCAGGGGCCCAACACTATTCCTTTGCCCAGGGGCCCAACACTATTCCTTTGCCCAGGGGCCCAAGATGGTGTAAATGCTGCTCTGAGTATGTTAGTGGATTAAACAGGGTATTACAGGAATTACAGAAATGAGTGTGTAAAGCAGAGTTTCAGATGGTAAAACAAGGTAACATAGTGTAACACATGGAGTTACAGGTAAAAAAGGTATATCCGAGGTAACAAATTGAGTTAAAAGTTTAAAAGAATGTTAGATGAGCCTGAGAACCTTACTGAATAGATTGTCATGAATGATGATATATACATGTGACGTAGATGCCACCACACGTCTAGGGATTGGTTCGTTCTAACTAATTTAATGGTAGGCCCATTGGTTAATTATTCTAGTAATGACAGCAAACACATGGCCCACTAACAACTCAGAGGACTGTACACGTTATGACAAAATTACACAAAATCGAGCTAACAAACGTAAATTTGTGTTGAAATATATTTTTTTCAAGTTTAAATCTTATTAAATGTTAGTAGACTTCTAAGTACTATTCAAAGAAAGCATGTGCAGTTGTGTAATAAAACTTGAACACTTTATGTGAAAAAAAGTACAGGACATGAATCAGGACAAGGTTGAACAAGTGATACTTATTATAAGAAAACTTTAAAATTCTGCACCTAATTTTTAATAATAATATTAATGCACATTTCTGTTGTACTAAAACCAATTCATACGGAACGTTCATAGCGCGTAAAACCCAAACTATGGGAAGGGAAAGCCAAAGTGGGGTGAAGTGGGAGAAAGTGCCCGAAAGCAGGATGCGTGAATAATATTTAGAGATTATAGTAAACAGACTATTTCATCCAAGACCATGATTTGAAAATCTGAAAAAATTGCGTAATACATTTTGGGATAATGCATATTGATAGTTTTAAAACTTTTGTTTTTTTTTTAGTTATTGAAACTAATCGCCAAGGAAAAGAATTATTTAATTTGTAAAAGCATTGTTCAGAATGAGTCAAAACGATTTATTGATGACTTTTTGTCAAAGATTTCTTGAGTAAAAGTAAAGCGAAACACTGCAAGTATAGCTGACTCACTTTGGTCTCTGCAATCGAAGCCGTGTTAGACCGTAAGTTAGTTTTAAGCTCTCTCTAAATTCAAGTACAATTAAAAAAAAAAAGTTTTATTGATTTCCTCAATCGAAATATCAACAGAAATGAAAAGCATAGATTCTAAAATTGGTCAAATTAAAATTATATTGAAATTGTACCAAAAAATCCCACGTAACAATAAAAATATGAAGTTAAGACATGAAGAGAGACTGGTATGAATGAAGCCTCAATCCTACCCAGTACATGAGTGGCTTTGTGTCTGTTTAATCCATGGAATGATATTCTTTTCATAATTCAAAGACATGCAGGTATAACCGCCGCGATCAAAGTATCAATGCTTACTGACATTATCCAGACGAGTCGGTACTGTACTTACCCCCAGTCACCACTGGTTTTATGACGTCATTTCATTCATAGTCTCTTTTTATCGGTCACTGACGTCCATAACCGATGGTTGTTTACGTCATTAACCGGATCATGTGTTGCCGCGGACGTAGACAGGTGTTTAATTAACATTGATGAAAATGACAGAATGTGTCCGCTAATCATAATAAAACGCGTGCCAAACTCTCTCTCATCTAGGGCCTCTTTTTCGCGTGTTGACAGCGTTCCATAGCATGATTCGGTCAACGAGACCCTATTGACCTATCGATCGCACCCAAGATAATCACATAATTAACTGTAGCATGAACGCGCTAAACTGAATGCGGTTTTTTATTTTGGAGCACTGAGGCTAATCTCCCGGCATGCATACTGTTGGTGTGCACAGCTGATCCACGGGTCACAGATTGGAAAATGTTGCGTTTAACGTGCATAAATGTGTGACACAATTCGATGGAGTAGACTGAATGGTATGTTTATATATGTTAAAAATATATGGCTACAGAAGAAATGGAAATATCTACAAAATATGACTCCTATTACTCAAAATTTAGAATGTTTCTTTTAATTTTTAAATAAACACATACAGTTTTGGACATTTTTAAACATAAAATAAAAAATATTATGTTTAATTTATGATTATTTCAACGATGCATCGATATCAATATTAGCCACTACACGGATTAAAAAAATAATTTATGTTATCTTCAAAATTAGCTGTACCCACTTTAACAGACAGCAATATTTTTTTTAGTAATCCACATTTTGGTTGGGTGTTGCATAGAGAAATAAAACTTACCTCAATTTAAAATTAAAAAAACAAAAAAAACAACACCTGTGCATTGGAACATATTTAGATCATCCCACGGGCGACAAGCGTTGTTAGCAAATGCGCAGCGCATGGTTGCGACCCATGACTTAAGAGTGAGACTCCAGTGCTAAATGGGTCAAACTCACACCGTCCGAGTCGTAATGTCATTGAAATGACAAAGATTACTGTAAGACCTCCAACACGGAAGTCACGATCGTATACAGTCAAATATTTGAAAGATTTCTGATATTTTAAACCAAAAATTGTAGCATAACATTAAGAAAACCATCAAGTACTTACGATATTTATTAATTTAAGATATATATTTTTAAGGAGTCTTTCTATTACGTTGTTGCTATGAGATTTCAGGTTTTGTGTGTCTATGTCTGCGTCTGTGTCTGTGCAAGAGTTTATCATTCATTCTTGCGCAACAAAAATTTCATACAAAGTCAAGGCCGGAGTTAGACTTAATAGGGCCCTACGGTATCTGAGATATGGGGCTCTTTAGAAGTCCAGATATTCTATGTCAGTACCAATTATGTTTCTTTAAAATTCCGCCCCCGCCCCAGTTATAGCTTGCCTAGCAAATAAGTCAATCCAGCAACTTTACAAAGTGTAGACAACTCCATAGTATGTTGGTGCTACTGTGCTGATAGATGAATACTAGATTACATAGTTAAATCTAGATGGAGTTAAGTCCCTGGACATAGAACGCAATACCATACTTCCTTGTCTGACATTTGAAAGCAGACTGCAGCATAAATTATCCTAATCAATTGTATATGTAATTCAACGTTTTTATTAGAAACAAACCAATATCACGAGCCCCGGGTGTAAGTCGACACTTGCATCTCAACGTTCCGGTGACAGCTGCTCCATAGGATTTGACTCTCCACCAGGTCTGAATATCAGACGGGTTATATTGAGTTGTGTTAGTGTTGGTCTTTTTTGGTAGGGTGTAAACATCTCAACTTTCAATGCCTCACTTTACAATTTAACGCATTGAAATTTCTTGTAAAAATTTTAACACTCCTAAGCCAGACTTTCGGGGGAAAGTTGTCATTTATACGTTAAAACTATTTTCAAAGTGTTTTTATGCTTAAGTTAAATTATGTATTATGTGTCATATTAAAATTCAACCACTTTCCTAATGTTATTGTAAATAGTTGAACCCCTTCAATTATTGGTTCTTGATCGAATACACCTGATCATGTATCATGCCTTTATAGCTCGATTGACTACTCGTAAATATATCGCAATGTCATGTAAATAGTTATTCAAAAATTATATGGTTGTGTACAAATATGGAAAACTTTATAAAAAAGTTACAGATGTACTGCAATAATAATTAGCACATTTAAAGGCCAATAAGTGGTGCCCCCTCTTATCTTATCTTATCTTATATATACAGACGCTCCTTCTATCCAGAAGATGATTGCGTCCACAGACCATGACGGATGATCTGTCGGCGGTCACATGTCACGGCTATGAGGGTTTCACGTATTGCCCAGCCGCCTAACTATTTTTAGGTACCCATTCGGAGCTGTGTGACTCAGGGACGCCCTGGGCCCCGGGAACATGGATTCGGGCTCGTGTCAATCGGTACGCCAGTCGAGCGCGCTGCCACTCGACCACCGTGTCCCCCCCTCCCGAGCTTTACACCCCAATTTAGAATTGTGACCAGGTTGCACATCTCACGTAAAATATTCACGTCAGCAATTTGTTGTCAATGGCTCTTGGTCATTCCGGAAGGGGCTAATGAAAGGTAACTCCGAATCTTGCCCTCCTGTAAGGTGCGGCACCCAGCAGTTGAAAACACGAGATGACGTACTAACCAACAGGTGGGGTGGGGGAAGGGGGGAATCAATCAACTTTGGAATGCGTGAAAATATTATTGTTTGGTGGCGATAGTTTAACCGGCCAGGAAACATTGAGTCAGATTAGGTCATGACAACCAGGACAGTAAGATGGCCAACAGGTGTCGCTTGGCTTGACTGGTGATACCACATCTACCTGTGACGATCTAACAGATAGTGAGGCAGTTGGGAGGGCTTTGTTTGGTTACATTAAAACAGAAATGTGATTTTACGACAGGAACGATCAGGGGGGAAAAACGTTAAAATAACTTTTCAAATATATAACTTTTGATTTTTGTTTACTGAGTCGTAAATATTCTACTCCAGTGACTTAGCTACGGTAAGTGCTACGGGGGAGGAGGGGCAGACAAGAATTTGTCATCGTCCATAACAGAAAAATAGATAAATGAGTAGAAAAAAATAAGGGAAAAACTGTACTTAAGTGAAAAACGTATCTCGTTATTGAATGTAAAAACACAAATACTGGCTTTAGTGAATATCTATTTTGTTAACATTTAATTTTAACATCCTACCTGCCACCATAGTTCTCTACTCCACCATAGAATAAAGACATTTAAAAAATAGCTATAATCCGCATGAAGATAACACCAACACGATTTTATATATATATATANTAGATGTTATTGATTTTTATTGAATTCATTGCAACAACAAAAAAAAGAAGAAATGCCCTCGATATTGGTATGAGCACAATAAACTTGACCACTTGGAATCTCGCAATAAGACTTATCTAATGCTTTTTTTCCCCTTGAAAGTTATACTTAATTTAATAATTTTCGCTATTGCTAAGTGTGATTTTAAAAATAATTCAGAAAACATAAGTAACGCTGACTCTGTTTGAGTTTGTAATCTCGTAACGTCATGTTTATTTCAATACGGGAACCAGGATTAATCATTGCCAATTTTTCAATGTCTTATGGCCAAAGTATTATGGCGTTGACTCCAAGGTTCAGATGACGTCGTCTAGAAGAGCCATGACCAGAGGGCGCGTATACCGCGGCGACCGAACAGACTACACAGTAATCCACTGCAATGGCTAGGATCTTCAACTGTGAGCTCCGCGTGCAGACAGTAGACCTCCTCCAGGGTGACCTTGTCTACAAGGCTGAACTGGACCTTGTAGTCGCCCTGTAGGGGTAAGCATAGGAACACACTGCGACAGTCAGTTTAATGAAGGTGGATAGCCTTAAAATAACTAGGTAAATAAGGGAAGTAAGACCTGTCGGCCAGCCAAAATGAAAAGGCGATGATGTAGGCAGTTACAACGGGAAATAACAAAACATCTCAAACTTTCAATTCCCGTTGTTAGTGTTAAAATCACATCTCTACCAATCACATCTCTACCAATTACATCTCTACCAATCACATCTCTACCAATCGCATCTCTACCAATCACATCTCTACCAATCGCATCTCTACCAATCACATCTCTACCAATCACATCTCTACCAATCACATCTATACCAATCACATCTCTACCAATCGCATCTATACCAATCACATCTCTACCAATCACATCTATACCAATCACATCTCTACCAATCACATCTCTACCAATCACATCTCTACCAATCACATCTCTACCAATCACATCTCTACCAATCACATCTCTACCAATCGCATCTATACCAATCACATCTCTACCAATCACATCTCTACCAATCGCATCTATACCAATCAAATTTCTACCAATCACATCTCAACCAACCACATCTCTACCAATCACACCTTGACCAATGATATACTAAAACACACCTCAACCAATCATATATTGAATCACATATCATGTATACGAGAGGCCAAAGCTGTCGGTCTAAAATCCTGTTCTCTTGATCCCATCCCCATGACTCAATTTATTGGTTGAGTCATTAGATCATTTACTCACAACAATAACACATATATCAAATGAAAATCGAACACCTGGTACTTTTCTCACCTTGTGTACATCTGATGTAATAATTCCCTTGCTAAAAACCAAGGGCTAGATCAAAACAGTTTAAACAACTATCGACCTGTGTCTAATATTTCATTTAATAATATTGTCTTAGAGCAACGTTTTGCTTATCTTAACGACAACAATCTTCTAAGTCCAAATCAGTCGGCCTACAGACACTGTTGAAGGTAACAAATGTCCTAACCGCACTAGACAGTGGGAAAATCTCTACATTAGATCCTCTTAGATCGTAGTGCTGCTTTTGACACTGTCTACCATTGCTAAAAGCCCTGCAAAATTATTTTAGAATTTCTTGCTCATTTCTGGCTTGGTTTCAATCATACTTATTCTAACAGATCACAGGTGGTATCAGTAGATGGTTGTATCTCTAGCAGAGCTGACTTCATTTATGGTGTTCATCAGGGCTCCGTTTTGGGTTCGGTACTTTTCGTGCTGTATACAAGGCCACTACTTCAACTGCTCGAAAAGCATTCAGTTAAAAGGCAATCATTTACAGATGATACTCAGATGTACACTCACATTGCTCCCTATAATATTGACTCCACTGTCCAATTGATGCAAGATAGCATTTGTGAGGTACAGTCTTGGATGACTTTTAGCAAACTTAAACTGAATGATGGCAAGACAGAAGAACTCATACTTTGCAACAATAAATCACGCCGTACTTTGTCTCTTCCGAATTCAATTCAGATAGATAGTCCTGATATACTGTTCCTATCATCGACTAGGAATCTTGGCTACATTATTTCTGACAACTTGTCTACCAACAACTTCATCAATCACATCTGTCGATCTGCCTACACCGCCATTCGTCAGATCAGCTCAGTTCGTCATTACTTAACAGTTAGTGCAACAAAAACTCTACTCTGTGCTCTTGTTCTAGCTCGTATTGATTATTACAATTCTCTTCTGGCAGTTGCGCCAAAACAATGCATTGAAAAACTATTGCAAGTTTCCAAATTCAGCTGCCAGACTAGTTCTCAAGAAAAAAAAAAACATGGCCATGCTACTCCGCTACATTACTCACTTAATTGACTACCTATACACGCCTGATTTGATCACAAACTGGTCGTTCTCTGTCATACCTTCTTTTCTGACTCATCCCCTTTCCTGTGTTACTGAACTTCTGTCGGTCTACTCAACAAGTCTTCAGCTACGCTCCTCTGCAGACACGCGCATTCTATGTTCCTAAGACACGAACTAAAACATTTAGCAAAAGGTCTTTCTCTTTTTTGTGCAGCCAAACAATGGAATTCTCTACCATAACACATCCGTACTATTCCAACTACCAAGTCCTTTAAGACTGCACTTAAGACGCATCTTTTCAAAATGTACTTTCAAAAATAATTCTTTTAAGGATTAACGTAGCTTATATGTAACGTACTGTCATTTATGTGGTTATTATGCTATGAATGTTTATTTAATTATTATATTTATGATATTATCTTCATCTAAAGAGCTGTGAGCCCGGGTCCTTACTGGGATATAGCGCTATATAAATTATCAATTTATTATCTTTATTATTATTATCAACCAATCAAATATCTGAATGAATTACAACCAGTCACAAACCAAATCAGCATTTCAGTCAATCAAATACCGAATCACCTTCTCAAAAATCTTATACGTCATCGCACACAACAATATCCCACCCAACCACATCGCACCCAACCACATCCCACCCAACCACATCGCACCCAACTACATCCCACCCAACCACATCCCGCCCAACCACATCGCACCCAACCACAACCCACCAAACATCATCCCAACCAACCACATCCCACCCAACCACATCGCACCCAACTACATCCCACCCAACCACATCCCGCCCAACCACATCACACCCAACCACATCCCACCAAACATCATCCCAACCAACAACATCCCACTCAAACACATCGCACCCAACCACATCCTCCCCAACCACATCGCACCCAACTACATCCCACCCGACCACATCGCACCCAACCACACGGCACCCGACAACATCTCACCAACCACATCCTCCCCAACCACATCTCACCCGACCACATCGCACCCAACCAAATCCCACCCAACCACATCCTCCCCAACCACATCTCACCCAACCACATCCTCCCCAACCACATCTCACCAACCACATCCTACCCAACAACATCTCACCAACCACATCCCACCCGGCCACATACCACCCGGCCACATCCCACCCCTTCACATCCCACCCGGCCACATCCCACCCGACCACATCCCACCCGACCACATCCCACCCGACCACATCGCACCCAACCACATTCCACCATTTCACAACTCACCAAAGCGAACGAACTTATGGTCTTGATGTCAGGTAGTTCGAAGACCTGGTTGACGAGGTTGTAAGTGCCGGGGACGATGGTGTCGCACGTGCAGGGTATGTTGTTGTCGATCAGCTGTTGGGGACAGGTGGTGTTCTCAAAATAGGTCAACAGGTCACAGAGGTCATAGTCGCTGGAATTGAGTAGTCAAGTCTTTGCATGACAACTGTCACACTTTGATTCATTACAAAATTAAAACGGAAATGATATTCTTGAACGCATCCTAAACGAATCTATACATTATACATTTAATCAGTCTTCCAGAAAAAAAAAAAGGAATTCTATTTTTAATTGACCAAACTAAATACTAATAAAGCCATGACATCATCACTCTAAATTATCTTTGATTGGCCAGTTGAAATGTGACAATTTTAATTTCGTATTTATAACAGACTCTTGCTGACGTATTAGATTTAATGACGCACAAATGAGCCCCTCTAATTTCACAATGGTCACTTAATCTTCAGTGGACATTTCAAGTTTTCTGTAATAAATGTCGTAATGCTTTTGATCGCAAACAGAAAGTCTGGCATTAATTGATGATCCAGGGGAGATAACAAATATGCCATGACGAAATATGTTTCCGGGAGAAAACAGCATGGAGGGTAAATATTGCAAATTATCTGAATCGCCATCTTATTTCTTGTATGAACATGCTTATTAATTATAATTGTTCGATTAGTCGGGAACAAATTTAATCGATTAATCGATTCAGTTCGATTAATTATATTTTCATAACGCATATTTAGATCCCGTTAAAAGTTGCGATTCATTATTTCGCGAATCAGTTTAGTCGCGGTAATTCCATTGTTTCCAAAGTTTGTGACTTAACACAGTTAATTCGTTCTGCTATGCAAGAAATAAGGAAGAAAACCCTTTTTGTTTAAGTATGCACGTCTATGTAAATAATAATAAGCAGATGGAAAGTATGGAAGTAACAGAAAAAATAATTTATTAATAGTATTAATAAATTGGAAAACATATTTAAAAAATTATTTTCTAATGTTTTAATCGAATTTCAATCGATCAAATTAGTTTTTGATCGATTAAAACTTTGCATGACTAATCGATTAATTGATCTTTAATTTCAGCATCCCTAGTATTAATACATTTGTATCTTAAATAGAATTGTCATTTTTTTAAAATTTCTTTTGATGGATTATTTCCAGTGAAATGCAGGCACCCAGGATCACGTACATATAATGATTTTAGACCTTTGTAATTGAGATTTAGTATACAGTGACCGCTGAGTCCCCAAACACAGTAGGATTAAAAATTGAAAAGTTTCCGATAGGCAAGATTTGATGACAAAATTTAGGTCATCCGTATGCCTTACGCTCAAACCTGTCTATGAATTTCTAAGAAACATCATTGGCTCAGTTAGGGTTGGGGGGATCTACCCGCCCCCCCCCCAAAAAAAAATATAATAATATAAAAAATTCAATTTTATTTGCACGCAACGCGAAAGAAAAGGAACTTTATCAAATGTCCACAACACCTTAATTTGTTAATAATAGAAAGAAAGCAATGGCTTTAGATGGCGGAACACCTTCAGAGAACGCGGAACATGTGCTGCAAAACTTGCCCTCTGTACCTCCATCACCGGGTGGCCATTTGGCCCCAGGAAGCTACACTCCACGATAAACTGTATAGTGGACTGAGCCAATTGACAGCCACAGCGCAATACATCACGGATATAGGGCATGTGATCTAATTCCTCCTTCAAAAAGATTTTGAGAACGCAAAAGAAGAAGAAGATGAGATGTAGATTTTCTAATATTAATTTTTAAAAGTACTTGACCGTTCATGATCTGACAATTTTTTACTTTCAAATGACCATTTAGTTAACAGTCTCTGGCTGATAAAGCTCACTAATTGGTTGTCACACCCCGCCCCACCCCCTGTCACTCACCAGCTGCCAAAGTTGTCTTTACAATTAATGGTAATCCAGAAAAAGACGTCCTTCTGAATATTGACCTTGAGTTCAAGGCCGCCATCTGGAATCGGCCTGTTAATTGTGGCAGACAGAGACGCCGTCAGCTTCCCAGGTGACTGGATGGGGTATGGCACAAAGCTGTAGTTGTGTATTGTCGCAATAGGGGAGGTCGCCGTTAGATTCGCTGTTTAGGGATAAATGAGCAGCACAATATAAATTTGTATGCACCGGAAAATAGCAATGTTCTCAGACTTTAAAATGAGCAATGTTCTTAGACTTTAAAATGAGCAAGGTTCTTAGACTCTAAAATGGACAAAGTTCTCAGACTTTAAAATGAGCCAGGTTCTTAAATTTTTTAATTAACAATGTTCTTAGACTTCTGAATGAGATATGCCCCCATAATTTTAAATTAGCAATGATATCTGGCTTTTAATGCCCTTAAATATAAACACAAAACCCATTTAAAGATTTATGACCTTAAGTTAATTATTATCACTATCTGTGATTGAATGTAAAATAAATTAAAATAATTAAGTAGATTTCTGTTCCTGATTACTCTTGGCCACAATGAACGCAGTGGGAAAGATACAAATCAAGACCTCTGTACGATTACAGAAAACATATGAGCTGGACAAGGTCAGAGTGCTAGGTCAACTGTGACAAGGTCAGAGTGCTAGGTCAACTGTGACAAGGTCAGAGTGCTAGGTCAACTGTGACAAGGTCAGAGTGCTAGGTCAACTCTGACAAGGTCAGAGTGCTAGGTCAACTGTGACAAGGTCAGAGTGCTAGGTCAACTGTGACAAGGTCAGAGTGCTAGGTCAACTGTGACAAGGTCAGAGTGCTAGGTCAACTGTTGTATAACTCAGAAACATGTTAGTGGTTAACCAAGTGAACGCCTTCCACGGAATGTACCGGTCTACGTTTGCTATGACTTGTGGCGGCAAGAACTCCAAGGATTTAACACTATTGATGAACAAATCAAGGTCGTAATACAAGTGATTAGCACTCAACGGACGTCAGCAACAAAATCAGTACCAAGACGTATCTGACCAGCAGTCCAAGGACACAAGTAACCCCAAAACGTAAGGCATTAGCTCTCCAAGAGTGTAAGGGATGAGAACTCCCGGGACGTAAGGAATCTATTCCAAAGAGATGTAAGGGATCACTACTAAAGGGACGTAATGGTATAGCACTCTTAAAGGGTAATTGTTTAGCACACCAAGGACTTAAGAATTTAGCACTCAAATGACTTAATTTGTTTAGCACTCATTGGACGTTATTTTTAGCACTCATGGGACGTTATTGTTTAGCACTCAGGGGACGATATGGTTTAGCACTCAGGGGACGTTAATGTTTAGCACTCAGGGGACGATATGGTTTAGCACTCAGGAGAAGCTATGGTTTAGCACCTAGGGGACGATATGGTTTAGCACCCAGGGGACGATATGGTTTAGCACCCAGGGGACGATATGGTTTAGTCCTCCAATGATTATTTATTTACTCACTGCAATCTTTGACGACCAGATTTCTCCCCGACACGCCAGTGACAACACAGATAGCAGCTACAACAACAGCCGTTAGGAGCCCCATGGCAGCTACGTTACGTCTCGGTGGTGGCAAGGAGAGAAAGAGTCTCTGAGTCTTAATAGAAAATCCCAAACCTTATCTGACATTGGTGTCGAAGTTAAAGCCACTATCAATCTGCATGGGTGGTTCTCAAATCTTGGAAGAGTCATGTTTTAATGGTATCGTGAATTTTGTTGTTTCCTGTTTCGTGCCGTCTCTGTTTCATTAATTCGGTCACTGTCATATTTTTGCTGCTTTTAGATCCACGAAACATCACCTGGTCGAGAGATTACGAGCTTTAAAAAGTATGTTTGCCATCTAATCAGCACACATTTTCAGTAAATGATTATACACATTTAGGCGATTCGGGTAGAAAATGATTCCAAGGTCATCTGTGATTAATAAAGTTAATAACAGCATTACCACTTTGATCACTATAATTACTCCTGATCAACAATTTTTTATATGTATAAATATTTATTTGATCTAGACGTTTGATAAAACTTCAAGTGGGGGGGGGGGGGACTTCCATCAGTTGAGTATAAGAAAATCAGAGAAATGTACACAACAAAATAATTAACATTTCGACAAGAAGGCTTCCTGGCACACTGAAAACAACAACAGTAATAGACCCAATAAAAACAACAACAGTAATAGACCCAATAAAAACAACAACAGTAATAGACCCAATAAAAACAACAACAGTAATAGACCCAATGAAAACAACAACAGTAATAGACCCAATAAAAACAACAACAGTAATAGACCCAATGAATACAACAACAGTAATAGACCCAATAAAAACAACAACAGTAATAGACCCAATAAAAACAACAACAGTAATAGACCCAATAAAAACAACAACAGTAATAGACCCAATAAAAACAACAACAGTAATAGACCCAATGAATACAACAACAGTAATAGACCCAATGAATACAACAACAGTAATAGACCCAATAAAAACAACAACAGTAATAGACCCAATGGATACAACAACAGTAATAGACCCAATAAAAACAACAACAGTAATAGACCCAATAAAAACAACAACAGTAATAGACCCAATGAAAACAACAACAGTAAAAGACCCAATGAAAACAACAACAGTAATAGACCCAATGAATACAACAACAGTAATAGACCCAATAAAAACAACAACAGTAATAGACCCAATAAAAACAACAACAGTAATAGACCCAATAAAAACAACAACAGTAAAAGACCAAATGCAAACAACTGTAATAGACTCAATGAAAACAACTTACTCAAATAAAACAAAAACACGTTTAATGATATCTTTTTTATTCTTCCTAATTTTTTTAAAAGATGTAAACACATATGAGTTTTATTAGATAGATTTGTAAGAAATTAATAAATAAAATATTATATACAATACATAGGTTAAAAATAATTTAAAAGTAGAACGTAAAAATAATGACAAGTATATGCACCTATATACGACCTTGGTGAAATTAGCAAAAATCGTTATAATTCAAACCTCTACATCTTTCCTTCTAAAACTCTCGAGGCAAATAAATAATTACCAACATTAAATGACTTCCAAAAGGCCTATTATAAATGGCTTATTTTCGAAAAAAACATTTAAATATTTCATTAATTAAATGTTTTTCTGTCTTCTGGGCGAGAACATGGTAGTTCAATGCAGCAATTGTTATTGACGACTCTTTAAGATATTTACACGAATCTTCAATGTCAGGATATTGTTAGTGGATTTATTGAGGTGATTATGAATTTTTAGAAAGGTAATTTTGCGCGTTTTCTTCTAGTAATGATTTAATATACTTTTTGTTTTATGATATGACTAACGGAGATATGTTAAGTGACAGTCTGCCAGTAAGATGTTCAGCCAAAGAAGTGGCACAGAAATCCTTTGCAGTCTTTCGGGTCCTTCAAAGTGAGCTCTAGGTGTAAGCAGTAGATCTCCGACTGCGTGGCGCGGTCAATCAATGTTACTTCAACCCTGTAGTCTCCCTGCGGAGTAATATGTCAAAATGTTACCCGTATGATGTGATTCACAGAGATGCTACAATAAATACGTGAAGATGATTGGTAGCTGATATAATGTTACGTTACTAGGACGATACAATTTTACACTTGAGCAATGTGATGAATTGTTTTAAAACTAGGACTTAAAAACGCTAAAAATGTCTAATTATACCGTTTCTACGGAAACTGGTTTATAAAAAGCAAAATCAGAACTCATTCTGCAACTGAAAGAGAAATTGTATTTTACATCATATGGGTTGGTTTCTAAATTTGTAGCTCAATAAAGAAAAGACATATTTAGTCGACTAAACATAAAGAAAGGTGTTGTTCCTTGCATGTCCAGCTTCGTGTTTTGTTTTTTCCCACAGAGTTAAATTGCCTTTACATAACACATAACACAATTGCGTTATGAAACTTACTCAAAGTAACTATTTTACACCGTTTACCATTTGGGTAATATCACCAGGAGTGTAAAAATCGTGACTGACTTTCTATCACGTATTTATTAGCTCTTATCTTTTCTTATCATTACGAACTTGTACAATCGAATAAGAGCCTTGAACTACATCATAATAGTCTCGTGCACAAGTGTGTGGCTTCTGTGGTAACAGTAATTTATTCAAAAGAGAGGAGTACCGAGTTGAATCTCTCTATCTTTACTTCCTTCGTACAAAGCTTCAAGGCAAAAGTTAAAACGGCCCCAAATACCCAACAACAATTATTTTTATTGTTAGCGTCTCAAATCAAAATATAGGGTTAATAAAATCTCCCCAAGGCTGCTTAAGTTGTAGGGGAGTGGGGAAGGTGATCGAACGACATGCGCGAGGGTCACGTGTTCGAATCTCCGTGAAGGCAGACATTTGTTTCCGGGATCAACGATGTCCCCTGAGTTCACCCAGCTTTAAAAAAAAAAGAAAAAAGAAAGCGGCTGGAAAACTGCGTGGCGCCTAACAGCCGTGGCCTGTGAACGCTTTATGACTTGGCAACAGGTTCATATCAGAACGTAGGACGCAATATATCTTCTGTATAAAAGTAGCACCTGTAAGCATATCAGATAAGATAAGATATCTCACTAGGGCAAAGAGAGACCAGGCTACTTCGTGCCTGACATCCGGGATCGGAATGACCATGTTATTGATAGCGAAATCTCCCGGCACGAGCTGGTCACACGTGCATGGCGTTGCTGAGGTTGAGTTGCTGGTGTAGGGACACGTGTGGTTCTGGAAGACTCGGGGCAGGAGGGTGCAGAAGTCGTACGTGCTGAGAAGTGAAGAAAGATTAGGCGTAAGTTAAATACTAAGTAAATGTGTATACTTGAAATACATGTTCACTATTGCAATAAATTATGTATTTAGTACTGTTTCTTCATACGTAAACTTCAATAAATTTCTTTATTAGTATTTTCAGGGGAGTACTTTTGGACTTTGTTTATGTTGCCAAGGGAGTAGTCATTAAACGATCACTAAATTTTCAGCGTAGCAGTCATTGGACCATTGAACAGTGAACAGTATATTTAGGGGAGTAATCATTGGATAATTATTATATTATGTCCAGGGGTGCATGTCAGTTCCTTAATAACTTACAGTCTGGTCATCGATTTAAGTTGAGAAAATATAGTAGCATTTGTGAACAGATTAAAAGCAACTTCGAATATCGTTTAAAATACAGAAATTAAAATTACGAGTATAACAATTTTAACTGACCAACTGCCAAGATGATTAATACAAGGCATAGTGACCCAGGCCAGGGCGTCTTTTTGGACCTTCAGATGTACATCGATACCTGCGACAGGGACCCCTCTTCTGATAGATCCACTGACATTTAGAGTTATCTGTCCAGGACTGCGGATGGGGTCAGGACTCACCTGAAGGTTCGATATTGAACCCAGAAGGTCCGAGCCATTTGAACCTAAGGATATAGGATATATGAGATATTTTGAGGTGACAAAACAAGGGGGAAAAAGTTTCATACCATACATGAGGAAACAAAACTGACATAACCTATCTCTCCTGTACTTTCGGATCAGACAAACGTTTTGAGAAATAATAGTGTGTTGCTAAATTCTGTCCCATCCGCTACCCTAACTGAAGTAATTAGACCCAACACCTAAACATAGGACTTCTTTCAGCTGGTCTCGCATTTCGAGATTTGATATCCCGGATGTAAGGGTTTGAAACTTGATGACAAAAATCGATGAGCCCAAAAAAGTGCTATCAGTTTTTATAGTCTAAGCACAATACTGTTTCGTTATTTTCATGGAATACATCTTCTGTACAGAAGGAGCGTCTGTAACATATAAGATAAGACATCTGTTGTTTTAAGTAGTTAAAAACAGAAAATAAAATAATAGACAATTTAACAACATTATATGTGAGCAAAGTCTGTATTTTTTAAAGTTCGATCTTTAAAAATTATTTATAAAACAACTGTCGACCAATCATATATGTTGTTGTATCGTCCTACATCTCTTATAACAATCCTATTTTTATCCATATTTCAAAAAAATCCTCCATCTCTTGCAGCACCAATCTCATTTATAACTTTTTGTACACATCGTACATTTCAATATCCTCTGATCTTATACGATATAGATAACTAGTTGCAACGAGCTTGGTTCTCGTAAAGGCCTAAGATTTATTTGATAGTTTGCACTACAATATCCTACAATTGTGGTAACAAATGCTACACCTCAAATCTGTCAGGTGCAAGTGACGTTGAAGAGACTTGATGGATTGAGTGATCACAAAGCGACAAACTGTCAAACACAATTTATTACCTTCGTTGCTTGCATAAGATGAAAAGAGGTAAAGAAAAAAAAATAGCTTCAAATAAATACTGTAATCGTTTAAAATTTGACATTCAATCGAATTATGTATTTAGTATTTCAACATAGTGTTTGTAAATTTGGCCATAAATGTTCGTTGCATACGGAAGCCTACGCCTAATACCCTAGTACTTATACATAATATAGTTTTTCAAATTTGTTCACTACGTTTTAGGGTATACTTATGTCTGTGACCTCTTGTCACTCATACTCCCCCGCCCCTTACCTCTAAACCCATCCTCAGCGACGAGGCCTTAAATTCCTTTAACTATTTTACTAACGTAACATTTCCGTATAAATATGTCCATAGTAACTCCTTTATCTGCTTTGGAGTTTTTCAGAACACCTGGAGCCCTACACATGAAATCACGAAAAAATGATAAGATGTTAGCCACTGATTGTAGAGATAAGCTAACTGGTTACCTCGTCAAGTTGGACATAAACTATTCTAGACGGATGAAACTGGTCTATCTTACCACATTCTCTCATACGAAATGGAATGGTCGAACTGACCAAGGCCGCCTGGACACAAAATACAACCAACAAGGAAATAGACTTCCACATCTTTATTTTGTCTTAGGCGCTCCTGGAATATTATCCAACGGCTTCAAACGGAGTTTTTATACCTTCCATTTTGGTCTTATTTTGAAACGTTTCCGAATCCTTTTGTATTAGTTATATCTTTTAAAAATACCCTTCCCCCTCCCCCCCTTCCCAATGTCTATTCAATGCTCATTGTTCAATGTTTTCAGTGCCCATTATTGACTCGCCGCTCTAAGTCCTCCCCTCGCTTTTCTCCTGCGCATTCTGAACTGTGAGGTCAGTCTTACAATGTCAGCTAAAGGGGTACAGTACAATCTCTGACCAAGTGCGAGACGATGATTGTATAGCGGCAGTCACGACGGTCAGTGTCTTCACACAAACCCAGGTTTACGCTTCTTTTCTTATTTGGTCGCCCGTTGAAACTCTCTTGGTTTTGTGTGACATGCCTGCATGTGTGTGTGTGTGTTTGCGTATAACTTGCGCGGGTGTGAATTTGTGTCCTTGAGTGTGAGAGGTTGGAGGCTAACAGTAGGTGCTTGTGTGTGTGTGGGGGGGGGGGCATATTGGTGGCGTAAGTTTCTAGATAAACTTTTTTCATGGAGTCAAATCTGCCATGGAAATTTTTCCCTCTACGTTAATTAAGTCAATGATGTCGATATTCTACATCCAATTCCTCTTACCGATAAATCTTATTGAAACGTTATTTTCAAATAAACGCAGATTGGTTAACATGAAACCAATTTCATACAAAAATTACAAATTCTCATTGACTAGCTGGCACGGTGAGCGACACGCTGTTTCCTCATATAGCTTAGAATTTATTTGTTGAATGAATTACATTCTAGATTGGAATCATATCACAAAGATAATATAATTTAACACTCAGATAGGATGGGGAGGACAACTTTTTTTTCTTATTCGATATACAAGAACAAACACATACAAATACAAATGATCATTCTTCCTATCTGGAAATCGGACGTGGAATGGGTTGTCTGCGTAAATCAGGAAAAACAAACGTTCAAACAACTTTTAAAACTCTAATAAAAATGCAAGACAAGACTAAAACCATGGATAATATAGCGTTGGACGCAAAAATCTTCTGTGCGGAAAGAGCTTCTGAAACAGACAAGATAATATAGGTAAGGATAAGATAAGAACTCGATTAGAGCCAATAGATATTATATGACTTAAATATCATGAAAAATTCGTAACAACCAGATGTTTATAAAGTTATGAATAAAAAACGGGGAATATTGATATTGAAACGATTTTTAAGAGCATGCGTGTCGGAAAAATTTCTTGCTTAGCGACCAAACAAAATGAAAATTAAATTAACTTAAAACACTTATTTTTTTAAATCTATATCGAAAAGAACAAGGAAAACTCGATTGGTTATAATGGGGTATTTAAAACTTTAACAAACATAAGGGGCCGTCCATAAATGACGTCACGCACCTAGAGGGGGGGTCTCACTTTTGTGACGATGCGTGACGTGGGGGAGGGAGGGGGTTGAAGAAATGTGACGTCACATCGAAACGGTACCTTTAAATAAAACTTCCACTGAAATATTGGGTCACTTAAAATTTATTTAATGACTTTTTAAAAATTCAGTGTTTCTCAAAGTGCCGGTCGATAGGCCATCAGACGCCGGTTGGCTTGGGTTATCAAGACACGAAAATTAAATATAATTATAATTCTTAACTTTGAGAACCCACAAGAGAACATATGAAAGCGTTATGCTGCGTCGTTTGATATTGACATCGAAGCGTTTGTGATGTAACCGCGGCTTCGTTTGGTTCACTTGCGGCAGGAGTCTGCGAACTTTTTTTTGTCGGTTATCCCCCCACCCAAACTTTAACTGGTGAGTTTTACAAACATGACAAGTGTCTAAAAAAGATTTGAATAGGATTATAGGTATATATTTTAAGTCAAAACGACACGGAATATTAATTTGGTGGGTGGGTGGNGGTGGGGGAGGGGAATCTATTTGATACAATTATAAACGTTTTAAGTTTGATATAATTTTTCGATTGGTTTTTGGTCAAACGCTTCTGGCTATTCTGAATATAATGATTAATTTGTCAATTTAAAATTAGTCAAAAGTATTCATTAACTTTATTGAATGCATCAAATTCTTGACATCGCAGTTCGAGAGGAGCACAAAATAACTTTCTTCTGAACTCAGTTTTTAAGGCATTAATTTTAAATATGACAGAGAGGATACTTGATTCAGTCCAGTCATGTTGATTAAGATTATTGTCACTTGTGTCAATATAAATGAAAGTAGGTTGGATTTAGGTGTCTTCGTATAGTACGTAAATAAGAAATCTACATAGATGACAATTTTAACAAATGTATTTTCTGGAAGGAACCGGTTCAATAGTGGGCATATGTTCCAAGCGTACATATACACATGACGTATTTGGATATATCTAGTGGAGTGGAGTGGATGTTATATGTCCCAAATGAGTCTGCATTACCCCCAAGAATTCCCTTTTGACCCCAGATGAGGTAATTTACCCCTGTTCGCCGACCTCTCTCTTACGGATGCCCGTCAGTCAATTGAGAGATTTTTTAAAAAAATACACTTAAAAATATTATTTTTAAATAGTTTTTTTTATAAACAAAGAAATTAACAGTAATGATTTATAGTCAATGTTTAATTGGTATGAATTAAAATAAAATATAATCTAATGATGTTAACACATTTCGTTTTTTGAAGGCTGGTTAAACGGTTTGAAAAAAAAAACGGATATGATACCTAAATATTAAAATTATAAAAGTTTATGTTAACATTACTGTTAACCCAAAAGTAGAGGATTCTAGCAAATTTTCTATGCCCACAATGATTCAGCATTACCCCCAAGAGTTCCCTTTTTACCCCAAATGAGATAATTTATCGCTGATTACCGACCCCTTGGTTAAACAGACCGATAGCGGTAGCCATGTATTTTTCATTAGTTTATAAATTCCACTAGAGAGTGCAACAATTTAAACACGCCTCGTCCATTGTTGTCATTATATTTACAACTGTTGTGTGACGTACGTGAAATCCTGAAGAAAAAAGAATTGAAAAACAAAACAAACAAACAAACAAACTTGTGAGCTTCGGAGTAAAAAGTTATGATAACATTGGATATTTTAATAATGTCATAGTATTTTTCAGTCCTCAACTTGAAAGAATTACTTTATTTTGCGACGCACAAGATGACATCATGTCAAAACGGGAAAAGAATTCAATGGTACCTGGTGAAATGGAAAAATTCTTGCTGTTCGTCTGATATGAAAAAGTTTGAGAATCACTGGCTTACAATTTATTTAATATCTTTTACATAGCTTCACGCGTGTTACAATGTTACAATGTAGACCTACACTAAGTAAATACTTAAATGACAAAAAAGTTATTTGAAACATACTTATTTTCAAATAGAAAATAAGTGTGTTTTGTGTGTGCGTGTGTGGTTTTTTTCCTTTGGGGGGGTCAAAGTTTTGTGACGTATTTTAGGTGGGGGGTCTACGATTTTGTGACGACGCGTGACGTAGGGGGGGAGGGGGTAAAAAATCGGCCAAAATCGCGTGACGTCATTTATGGACGGCCCCTAAGTTCGTCGCACATTTAACAAGTTAAATCATTTATAATAAATTTAGTTACTATTAGAGCTGTAATGTATTACTTTACTTCACCTGAATATCTCTGTAATTATTGGAATAGTGCAGTATTTTTTAAATTTATTTATTAATATTTTTTTTCAAATAGCTACATTGCGCTATGATATTTATTAAATCAATTTAACATCTTTCTTTATTCATGCAAGTCAAGAGAACCTGAAAAAAGAAGAAAAATGAAACAATTAACGTTTTAAAAGCAGACAAATTGAGCACCTTCGTCAATGTCATATTACATCTTCTCTCTCTCTCTCTCTCTCTCTCTCTCTCTCTCTCTCTCTCTCTCTCTCTCTCTCTCGTGACTTGCATTGATATCTTTTGTACTTCACAAAACAAATTACCATAATCGAATTACCTGCTTACGTTTTATAGCTATCTCGTCTACGTGATTAAAGATATTTAGCTCTCCAGCGACTTATGCAGCTTTAAACTTATCAACGTCATTAAACATGCTTATGCTCTCTAATGGCTTACACAGTTATCTGTTAAACGTCATAAAACATACACGTACTTTCATTCTTTGATGACTTGTTGAGGTCAGAGGTCAGGGGTGTCAGAAATTTTGACACCCACCACAAAAACCATACTTAAATAGCGTTATTTTTTTCTTCTTTATGAACACTGTTACTGTTGTTTTTCGTAAAAATTGTCAAATTAATTGAAGACAATTATGACATTGTTCTTAATTTCGTTTGATACAAATTCATTTTAGATGTATTTGTGATTCTTTACATACCCAGATGCGTTTGTTATGTTTTCAACAATGCCCCCTCCCCCAAGTGGCAGTCTCATCGGTGACCAAACTGCCCTGTCTGGCACCGTTTCATTGTTTCGCAGCCATCAGGGCAAGTAAAGGGCAAGTATCGTCTGCTCGCTGACAGACACGAGACAACTGACTTCCGGTGACATTTAACAAGCCCCACTTAAGTGATTTAAATTGCTGTTAAAAGTCTACACCATATTGTTACTTTTTACTTAACTGTGGTATTTGTTAGGTGTCTGCGGGAATATGTGGTTAAATGACGCCAACGTATGCGCGGTGCATATTGTGAAATCAAAGGTTGCAAACTTTAATATTCCGGACTCATTTAGTTGCATTGTAGATATCGTCTAAGAAATTTCACTACTCTCAAACCTTAATCACCATGGTAATATCTGAACTTTCCATGAAAAAATTTATACAAATAATAATAAACTGGCGATAAAATTAGTTATATTAATTATACTATGTTAGAAATTGTAAATAATATATAGCAAAGCTTTAAATAAACATAAATAATTTTTAAAATAATACAAATAATACCTTCAATTTTAATCACTAGCACGCAAATAATATTTTATTTAATTCTTTTAATATGGACTATGGACTGCGTCTGCAGAGGAAGACAATATCAAAGATTTCATATCGGCCCTGCTATTACGGTGTATGTAAAATATCTGTTATCTCAATAACAGCACCACTATTACGTCAGATATACAATGAAGCATGATCTTAATATAGGCTCTCTGAAGTATTAAATTATTCCAGTTTCATCGTGATCTCTTTGGCTTAAATTTTTATAGTGTCTTATTAATGTAACATAATCTTATTCGCTGTCCTTCTTATTCGTTATTACAATGTCACGTGATTTTAGTTGGGATTAACTGTGCATTTTATTGCGTTGTGTTGTTTTTAGCTAAAATCTCAACCAGTCCATCAGTGAAATCGCTACTACTCAAGTATCACCGAATAGTTAATTTACCATTGATTAAATAGTTATCGCTGAAGCACTTTTTAAAAAAAACTTTAGCGTGTAATAAATATTAAAACCTACTGGCATGGTCTCTTTTTTTTTAGTTCATTGAAACAAAGATTAATATGTAACTCGATTGTTTAGTTCGGTTCGTCTCATAACGCTAACCATGGGCGTATAAAGGGGGCAGGGGGCATTTGCCCCCCCCTACATTTGAGAAAAATGTCATAATTTTTTACCATAAAACTGAACTAAAGTCCCCGCAAGTTAATTACATTGAAGACAGTGTACACATATCAAAATTAAAAAAATATATATATATATGCAATTATAACTGATTACATTATTGATTGTTATAAATAAAATTTCTGTCAAATTTTTAGAAAAAATACGCATGGGCGTATACAGGGGGGGGGCAAAGCTAGTCTTGTCCAACCGTTCATCTTCAAATATTCAATTTAGGAAATGAATAAATGTCAAATTAGAAACAGTAGCCCCAGCTGTGTCTGGCTGTTGACTTGTACTGATGTACTCGATGCTAATGATAAGTCAGATGCTGCAGACGCCCCAAAATCTTCTAATAACGGCATTTCGGAATCCCGCGATTTCACCTCTTTTGGTGTGCTTTTTTTAAAGCCTGTAAATAATTTTCTATCCATCTTTAGCAATCCTGCAGTTTCTACACTTATATTATTTCAGAGCAAAATATAACTTTCTTATGAGAACTTACGTTTTTGATTTATTAAATGCTTTAATATATGTTTTATTTTAAGCTATTACAGCGCTATTTTGTGAGTCTTATTAATCTCTAAGACTTTTTGCATTGTTAGTTAGGGGCAGTCCATAATTGACGTCACGTAATTTTGGCCGATTATTAACCCACCCCCTCCCCGTAGCAAAACTTCGTTACAAAAACAATATGACATCAAAAAGCTGTGACACCCCACCTTTAGGTGGTGTTGTCTATTTGAAAATGAGCATGTTTCAAAACACTTTGTTGTTATTTTAGTATGTATTTAGTGTAAGGCTACACTCTGATATCGTAACACGTGACAATCTGCGCAAAACGTAATAAAATAGATAGTAAGAAATCGAATATAAAGGTGGAACTTTCTTCTTATAGTAGCGTGTTTTGACGTGACGTCAAAATTCTTAAACTCCCCTTCCCTTCGTCACAAAGCTGGGGACACCCTCCCCCTAGGCGCGTGACGTCATTTTTGGAAATTAAAAAACGTGATTTTTTTTTTGCCCCCCCCCCTGGAAAAATTCCTAGCGACGCCCATGACGCTAACTAATTAATTTTCCTTTTAAATCTCTTAAAACGTCCACGTGTGGGAATTATTCTTTTTTTTTTTCTTTTTTTTTAAAAAAAAAAGGTTTCCAGTAAACAAGAGTTTTACTACGTCGTTAATAGAGCGCAGATAAATGTTTACACATTGGTTATAGATATGCTAAAAGACGTGAAATATTGAAATAAGAGATTCGAATCGAACAAGTTTCCTAGTTATACATATAGTATTCTCTAATATATATACATTTTTAAAAAATAATAAAAAAGTGTATGAAGTGCCTAAATCTAAAGTGTGATGCAGTTTTTTTTTTCAAAGTCGCTAAGTCGTATAATGAGAACTTTTGTGACAAAAATCGCCCCCAGAAGCTCAGGATCGACAGTTAAATGCATCACCTGCACACAGGTTGAATGGTGAGTCACTCTGGAGAGTCACTACCTGGCAACACCTTGTCACCAGGTTAAAAACGGACCAACGGGCTTCTTCTGGTTATGGGTGTATGGAGAGGGGGGAGGGGCGTTAGCATGAGATGAGGTCGTGTATTGGATGCGGTAATGAATTTTAAGTGTACTCAATAGCAACCAAAGAACTAACAACATATGTTTGAAGCAATGAGTAACGGATATTTCTGATATGACATTAAATCCAATCTGCCAGTTAATACTTTATACTTTATAAGGCACTTGTAATAAAAAAATATTCAAAATTTTATAAAGAATTAGATAAGACAGTTGACATAGTCCATTGAAAGTTGCAGCGCTCTGACAACTAGAAATTAGAATTATTAGTTGAGCTTAATTACCTCCCACACAGAGCATCGAAGTCATGCAGTTTTTCCCCCAAATTATACTTCGTTTGAGGAAATAAACAGTTTGTTTTCCATTAAAAAGAACAGCTGCACTTCGCTGCGGGGGTGTTTCGGGCCCGTCGAGGTCATGTGTCATTTTTTACAGCTAATAATATAAAGCCAAATGAGCTCTCAACGGGATGTGACCTGGTAGCTGACTGACACAAAGACTTTGTCAAGTCCGCTTCAGTAAACGCCACTTTTAAAAATATATTTTAAAACTTAATCTGACCGCACTGGGAGGGATGGTGCAGTGTTTAGAGGAATTAACAGACTGTTTATTTTTAGTTGTAATCATGGGCTTAGGAAATAATTACCTCTAAATTATGTAAAGTCTTTGACTAAACTGAAGGGCTAAAGGGATCATCTTAACAATATATTAGAGAATAAATCGATTCTTTTTGGTTTTTTTCTTTAGAATTTGTAGACCAAAATCAGCGGGTTGACTTACTATAAGCCTCGAGAAACTCATTTTTTACATTTTTATGAAGCGATAAATGATATTAAATTATTACGATAAGTTATTATAGTTTATTTATTAAAGAAAATGTTACAATTTGCTAAAGCTTTGTATTGAATTAGAAAATCCCAGATTAAAAAAGGTTAGGTCTCCAGAGTAGATAAAAATCTTAAATGATAAAGGTAAAAATATACCAATAGTGCTAAAAAAATTAAATTAATTTGAACATGAACTATTGTTGTTTGCAAACCATAATCAAACATTTATCATAAAATATCATTAAAAAGGCATAATTAAAAACATTCTATTAATTCATGATTGATACACTCTATTAATTAACCCTCTACAACATTTTGGGAGGGCCTTTTTTCTTTGATGCTAAGCCTAAAGTATAGAATAAGTGTAATTCAGGAATGATTGAGATTGCGTACATGAACTATTTTTCTTTTATGAAATGGAATTCACCAAACCGAAGATGAGAAAGTATTTGAATTTTATATCCTTTATTTGAGTAACCGAGGCATGTGAATTTAATGTGACGAATGTATAAGACCAACGTAAAAATCGGTCTTTGTGGGTTTTTATTTTAAAAAATGCATGCGTAACCCAGTGTAACACTGTCATGACAATTAGTATGTACAATTTAAAATCTAAGGGAAGTAACAAAGTTTATCTGAAAACTAAGCATCTAACAACTAACAAAACAAACAAAATAATCTTAATTGATGACATGAAGTAGTAAATAATTGATTTAAAAATCATTAAGAAGCGGTTAACTACGTAAGAAATCCCAGAAAATCTATCAAACTGCATTTTTAATTTTTGTTTGCGACCTTTTACTTTTACTGAAATGGTAAATTAAACAGTGTAAGTAGTGGCAGTGGTCAGTGGTTAATTCAAAATTTACCGACTCGCCGACTGCCGACTGTACTAGTACTAGTACTGTTGTGTACTTAAAATTTTTAATTATAATTTCTGTAATTTCTTTTACTTTTGACTTTGAATTTTTTTTTTTTTACTTATTACTGACTACTAGTAATACTACTAATACTAGTAGTTGCTAGGCTAGTACTAGGCTGTACTAAGACTAAGGCGTCTCGCTAAGTACTGTGTGTACAGCTAGTGTACTTACTAAGTCTTAATGACTGTACTGACTGTACTGAAGTGTACTGCAATGGCAATTGCAACTGAGTAAACTTCTTTGCATAATGAATCTATGAATTTGCCATACTGAGTCAATACTGACTAATGACTAAATCACTAATCTAATCACTGAACTTTATATTGAAATGTAAGGCAAGGCCAGGAAGGAAAGTAAAAGTACTAAAAACAGTAGGCCTATGATCATACTTGATGGATGTAAAAATAATGGAAGTTTCTGTAAAATGATTTCCAGTGAAAAGTTTTTTCTAACCCAAGCTAGATGACTGACAGGCACTTATCAAAACTAATGACTAATATCACTTTATCTATTCAGTTAATTCAGAGTACTCATAGTCATAATGCAATATTGAATTCTGTATTCTGTTTTTTTCTTAAATTGTTTTAATTTATTGATCCAGTTACTCCATAAACTTAAATACTACCTAAGTTGATTTTATGTGAATGTGGTCCTTGGGAGTGAGTAAAAAGATTTTTCTGGTGTTGAAGTTTAAACACCCATTCCACATTAATGTTTTTAAATATTTAATAAAAATTTGAGAAATATTTCCTACACTACATTAAATTTTTTTGGCTTACTGCAATATGACCAATGTTCCCTCTAAGGTTCGTTTGTCCGTGTGCAAAATAAAAAATATCATGTGCAAAGTTGCACAGCATGTATTTTAGTACACAATTTTACATCCCACAAACACAGATATTAACAAAATTTGCTGTGCGGTAAATATAAACTGCAGCATGGCATCTATAAAAAATATCTGCTCTACTGTGTGGCTATGCAGCTTAAAAGGAAGATTGCTCTGACCAAAATTCCTTCAAAGTTTTGTTTCTCTGTGCGAAAAATAACAAACTAGTGTGCAAATTTGCACAGCTATTATTATTTTTTGTGTGTGCAAAATGCTACACCTCACAAACACAGATAATTAATCATCCTTATCAAAGCCGCTTCGTTGGTTATTCTCAACTGCTACATGCCATCAGTCAGATATCTGCATGGCCTTGCAGCTGCGTTGCTTAAAGAAAACATTGCCTATTACTTAATAATAATTTATAAAATGCTAATTTCCAATAAGGGATGCGGTGGTCTAACTAGTCGTAAGTTCGAGCCGTGGTACTGGCAAGGCCCTCGGGGCATTGTGCTAACCATACAATCCCCTGCTCGTTTGTGGTCGATGACCTTCATTGTCTGTAATGGATCAATTTTTTTAAAAAAAATTGTTTTTAAATTTCCAATGATTAACGTACTTTTTCTTAAAAAACATTTCGGACATTTAGAATTTAAATGTTGAAAACATTTGTGAGTTGTCATAATCCAGCACTGCTGCATGTATTTAAATGTAAAGTTCCTAGTTTGACATGTGTCAAGTGGATACATTTGCAGGTAGAATTTTTTGTATTTTATATTTTCCTCAAAATTATTTAAATGTAATATATTTTTAATAAGTTTTAAAAAATATTTGTATTGACCTACTTTTTCTCATATTTTCAATTTGTCTTAAATGAAAAATAAAATAATAATCACCTTCATTATATATTAAAACTAAAAATAACATGAAAAAGTAGCCAGGATAGCTACAAACACTTGAGGAAAAGTTTAAACCTATTCATTAGCTTGGAGGGATCATAATTGCTTTTTAATTTTATATAGTAACTCTAAATCTAACAAAACATACACTAACAATGGAAAATTTAACCTACAGCACAAGAGTATGGTATCTGAAAAAGAGCTGGCATGTGCAGCCATTGACAGAGAAAGCAAATTCCTCAGAAACATAAGTTTAGATATTTGGGAGCATCCAGAAGTCTGCTTCCAAGAGCACCATGCCCACCAGCTGCTTACAGATGTTTTGCTGGCAAAAGGTTTTCAGGTATGAGAAGGTAGAAGCTTTATTAAAATGTGTAAATTACATAAACCTAAATATTTTATTAATGACAAATAATTTGATTTTTTTTTAAGGTAGAGAAAAATTACAAATTGGAAACAGCTTTTAAAGCCACGGCATCAAGCAGTGAAGTTGACTCTGACACACCTAATATAGGTATTTATTTCAGTTAATTTAAATATGTTCAATATACTTTAATGAAAAAAAAGATTTGCATTGCACAAAAATAGTTTATAAATATGAAAGCCCATTGTTTAACTTTTCTAAATAATTATATGCCATTAGTTAAAGTACATAAAATGAAATAAGATTTAATGAATAATTAGCCTTTAATTCATTCTTTTGCAAATCTAGACTTCTTGTAATTGTAAATATGTTATGGCAAAAAATTAGAGGAATAAATTGTATTGAAAAATGAAATACCTCATAATGTTAGCTAACTGTTATTTTCTAAAGTAGAAGCCATGTTTTTAACATAGGTGTGATGTGTGAATACGATGGACTGCCTGGTATAGGACATGCCTGTGGCCACAATCTCATAGCTATAATGGGATTGGCCATCTCATTAGGAATAAAAGAAGCTTTGGATAAAGGAAACATTAAGGGAAAGGTAGATGGATTCATTTTGTATTGTATATCTTAATGGAAAATTCATTTAAAATGATTCAAGTCTACATTTATAAAAAAAAACATTTTTAAAATATAAGAAAATTCAAAAGTTTATAAATCAATTTCCATCTCATATTTTACATTAATGTGTTGGTTATATAACTTAAATAATATTTGGTATTAAAAATACAATTTAAATATCAATGACCAAAACTGGAACAAAAGTTATATAAAACTAGACATTGACCAGGGATAAGCGTAGGTCTTAATAGGAGTGTCTGTTTACACAATAAGATAATTTCTAAAATAACTCTAGAAAAAGCTAAACATATTGAAATATTGAAGTTCTGAATATGTCAACATAGGTTACTGTTCTTGGATGTCCGGCTGAAGAAGGGGGTGGTGGCAAAATTGACCTTATCAATGCAGGGGCTTACAGTGACATGGATATCGCATTAATGGCCCACCCTTCCCAGTACAGCATCCCTAAACCAGTTTATGTTGCTATGAGTCCGTAAGTGCCATGATTGTGTTTTCTGCTTGCAGAAAGCAAGACAATTTCCTTGTCTGTATTGTGGTGATCAAAAAAATTCTTCTTTTAAAAATTTTACTTTGGTTTTAGATGCATTGACAACAAGAAAGCCAACTAAACAAATTTTGAGTACCAATTTCTCAAGTATTAATAAATATTGTAAACAAAATTTTAACAAAGAACATATACGGCTGATTACAAAATAAATTTTAAGCTAATTTGAAGAACTTTAACTACTCAGAAGTAATTTAAGATGTTGAAATATTAACCGAAGGTATTGAGATAAAAATAATTTTTGAAAAAAATAATTTTCATAGAGGGAATTTATGAAATCCTTAGGAAGGACTGAGCTAAAGAAGTTCAGATTAATGTGTATAATAAAGTGACAAAAACATTTTTTAACCCTATGGTTTACCTTTAGGGTGAAAGTGAAGTACCAGGGTAAGGCATCCCATGCAGCCAGTTATCCTTGGGATGGAATCAATGCATTGGATGCTGCTGTGCTGTGTTATCAAAATGTCTCATGTATGAGACAACAGTTGAGACCAACATGGCGAGTCCATGGTGAGAGAACATACAAGAAGACCTCAAAATTTTCATAGTAATCATTCATTTTATATTTCTAATATTAATGGTAATGATTATTTGCATTGAAATTCATTAAGTAATTTGCTTTTCCTTGAGTTCAGCTTTACTTCAATTATTTGTTAATGGATCAAATTTAAACTGTAATCACTATAATTTGAAAATAAATTTAAAGGAAAATTACATGTGCAAAAAACAAAAGGACAAAAACTAAAAGCTTATGATGCTCAATAATTGGAATGATTGTCAATATATCTCCCAGATTAAATGGCTTCCTATACAAATAAATGTGACAACAAATTAGATAAATAGGATCTAAGGCACATACATGCTGTCTATCCATAATTATATAGAAGTAATTGTGTTGTACATTTTTAAAGAAATTGCTTTATAGATTGCATCTGTATAAAAAATAAATACTTTTTCTATTTTCAGGTGTGATAACAAACGGTGGGCAGAAACCGAATATCATCCCAGAAACATCTGAACTGCTTTACTACGCCCGTGCCCCTAGTAACAGAGAACTGCGTGACATACAGCAGAAACTAGGGGGATGTTTCGAGGCTGCTGCTGCTGCCACTGGTTGTAAAGTTGGTTGGATTACTTTATAAACTTTTAACAACAAATAACATGACTTCCTGTCTTCCATGTTTCAGAATATAGGCACCTCAATAATGCATTCTGAGAAACTAAATATATTCAGAAATTAAAAAGTTTAATTATAAATGATGACAATAATGGAGATCTGTACCCATAAACTAAACAGAAATGTTACTTTTTTTTTTTTTTACATATTCAAAAGACAAAATGAAAATAATTTCTAATATTAGAAGTCTTTAGAATACTTGAGCATATTTGAACAAAAATAGGTCTCTTTTGTAAATATATTTTTTTAATATTAGTTTTTTTAAAACCAGCTTAGCAATCGTTAAGGAATGCTTTTTTATTTTCTTGCTGACAGGTGGATTACAGCTTTGATCCCAAATCTTATGATTCTCTCATGTCTAATGAGATTCTTGCTTCACTTTATGTGCAAAATGGCAAGTCCCTGGGCATTGACTTTGAGAAAGACCCAGAAAAACTTTCCAAGCAAGGTGGCTCCACGGACATGGGGAATGTTTCTAAAGTTCTTCCCAGCATTCATCCTAAATACAGTTTGAACACAGACGTCAGTCTGCATACAGTAGAATTTAGAGATATAGCTAGTAAGTTTGAAAACACAAATGTCTGTCTACATTAGGGCTGTCAATTTTGTTGAAAAATGCTACCCGGGTACCCGTCCAAATGTCAAACGGGTACCCGGATTACCCGTTCAAAACATCGCATAATTTTCCCAGTCATAAGCTATACTATGCAACCTAACCACCTTCCATGCACCTTATTTCTCACAGTAACCACACGTCCGACGTCTAAAAGTGACATCACGTGATTTTGGCCGATTTAACCCCCCCCCTCCCCCCGCCGCCATTGTCACAAAAACTTAGAACCCCCTAAGAACAAAGATTTGCAGCCGCCNCATGTAAATCGTCAATAAATAAATTGTAAGAATTCAAATGTTTAAGTGGAACTTTCATTTTAAGTTGCACGTTTTGATGTGACGTCACATTTCTAAAACACACACACCCCTTTCCTCACAAATGTATGATCGCCTACTCCGTAGGTGCAAAACGTCATTTTATTTTATTAGACTGTTAGTAACTAATTTATTGACTTTACAAAATTACAAATTTTGGTGTATTATTTTTTTTAAAAATTGGAGGCACTCGTGGTTAGAACACGCAAAACACAATCGAATGGGGGGGGAGGAGAGGGGGTAGATAAACAATGTCTACAATCGGAAATCCTATGTCGGCGTATTTCAAAGTAACTTTAATGTTAAAGCAGGGATGTTTTTATTAACAAAACCAAACACGGCCTCATTCATCTCTATGCAGTCCCGCCCCACGGCCAACGACTTACCCATTTGAAATTGTTAGTAACTGATTAATTTATTAACTTTAAATACTGACAACCTTGTACATCTGTTTTTCTAGGTCAACACGTGTTAATTCACACAAGAAGCACAAGCGAATGCAAGGGGTGTGGGTTATAAGAATGAAGGGAGGAGAGGGGGGTAAATAAACAACATTAGCTAGTATCATTCGGCGTATTTCAAAGCGAAGTTACTGTCACAGAAGGGATTTTTTTAACTAACAAACGCCGCTTTTATCTCTAACATCATTATTTTTGGCAGAGGACTTTTGCTTTCCTTATCTATATGATTCTTTTAAAGCGCCAAAACCTTTTTGTGTTTGCGATTTCTGTTTCACGTTGAGAGAAAAAGATGTATCAAAATACATTTCCTGTTGACAGATATTTCTCCTTAAATGTAATTTACTTCATTTATTTCAAACCAACATTTCATTTTAAAAATTATTTCGAAAAAAAAACAAAGCCGAATGGGAGCCGAAGTTTGGCCTCTGTTAATATAGACATTGAAGTTACATTTTCACGGGTACCCAGGCGGAATTTTACTACCCGGGTAATCTGATGGAAACGGGTACCCGTTGACAGGCCTAGTCTGCATACAGTAGAATTTAGAGATATAGCTAATAAGTTTGAAAACACAAATGTCTGTCTGCATGCAATAGAATTTAGAGATATAGCTAGAATTTCTAGTGAGTTTGAACACATAGATGTCTGTCTGCATACAATTTAAATAGGATAATAATAAATGAACCTTTAGAATCTCTTTAAGTGAAATTTAAGGATATATGGAGTTAAAGTCTAAATTGAAGACCCTAGAGCTAAAAGTACTCAGACTTAAGTCTCATTTTTGTCAAATTCAAACTAAACAGTGAACCTTCAACATCTGGCTTAGACAATTCTATTGTATAAACTTATAAAGAATTTAATATAACAAGGTCCAATTATTTAAAAGCCTATGACATCCAAATGCTGTCATCAAAGAGACAAAACATAAACTAAAACTTGTTTATCTCAAAATGCATATTTTGCGACCTAAGTACTTTCAGCATTAATCTCTCTAATTGCATTTTAAATTTGGTTTTCCAACTAGCCAAAGAGATGTAACTTAAAAATCCCCCAATATCCATAATTTCATTTTTTCAAATTGTTTCATCTAATGTTATTGTGTAAATTGTATGTAAATTATGTTACTTTCTTTTGATACAAGTAAAAAAGAACAGCACTAATGTTTACTGAGTTACCTTGACATCGCAGGCACCCACTGACTGGCTAAAATAAATCCTTTTATGTTTTATTCATACCCCCTTTTACCCTGCTTAAAATAAATATGATCTTTAAAAAATTAATAATAATAAAAAGTCCACTTTATGTTTTTTGCTAATTTTTTAAAAAAGTGATTTATTTTATAAATATATATCATTAGTTCTTAAATTTTTTGCATCTTACAGAGACAGAATCAGCACATGAACTGACTCTTGTCCATGCCAAGGCTCTTGCAATGGCTTCTATCGATATCTATAGCAGTCCACTGCTGATGGATAAAATTAAAGATGAATTTCAGCTACAGTTGCAAGCAGAGACGGGGCTCTAAGTCTAAGTGTTAATGAAATTTGTATAAATGCTGGTCTGACTATGATTTCAAACAACTTCATGATATTTAATTGATACTTATATTTTACAAGTCTTAAAATGTGGAAGGAGCAAGTGATTTTATATGGCTGTCAAGAGTCTTGAAAAGTGTGATGGTTGATTGCCTGTAATTTATTCTATTCTATTTCAGTTGTTAAAATTAAGAGAAAAAGAAAACTACTATAAAATATTAACCTTTGCATATTTGTTTTGTATTATACTGAAATAATTAAAAATTGAATCTTCAATGATTATTGACATAATTTTTTTAAAAAAATATTTTATATGCATTAATTTAATTATCCACATTGGTTCATGCCTTTCCTTTTATTAAAGTTCTAATAGTTCATTTATAAGGGCCTAGCTAAATGGTGCGTAAAAGTTTATTTGTTCAGTTGTTTATTTAAAAATCTTTCTCAACAATTTTCATACATGATGTTTTTATTTTGCATTTTTAAGAGAGAAAAAATTCCTGAGATAAATAAAACTAAATTAGAGTTGATTTTGAAATCAATAAAACTCATTAATCAGGATCTTTTTTTTTTCAAGCAAGTAGCCAGGTTAATAATTGAGTTTCAATAATAAATCGCTGACAACTTTTATCAGTCAACATTTGTCAGATCCAGTTGCCATTTTGGCTTATGCCTTAGGACCCTGAAATTTTAGTCAATAAAACTTTGTTCATTGAAAGACATAATATGACCTCCCATTTAATTTCAGACCTAAAAGTCTTTTTCAGCTGCCTTTTTAATTCACTTTGAAGTTTAGTAATCTTAATGAAATTTGTTTATAGGAAACATTTAATAAATTTAACTATATTTGCATTTTTGTCATTGATTAAAACACAAATCTATCACTGACTTTATATTGTGATGCTGTTTTGACCACGCTCAAGGGACAGAATTGACAAAATAAAGTTCTGAAAATTACAGGCACTTTTGGAAATATTTTTGGTATCATTCTCTGATGTTAGTTACTCCTCTTCCTCCAATGTGTCCTAAGCCCTCTTGTGGAAGTCCAGGGGTCTCAAGGCAGCCTTTCTTATTGAGCCCAGCATATTTATTAGGTTCCTCTAAAGGAGTTGCCACTGAAATATTCTAATGATATTATCCAATGAAATCAATGATGAAGTTTCTATTAAAAATGTGGGATATCAGCGCCAAAGTTTTCTGCACTTGCTCTTTCAACCTGGAAGAATCTGCTTCAGTGTGTCTCAAAATCTGACAAAAGTCAAGAGTTACTACTAAAATAATTCTATAAGTATAAGTAAATCATTTTTTTTTTAAATTGGGGTTAAATTTTATATATATTTAGCATTGATCTCTATATTACTTACAATCTCATTAATCTAAAAGCTAATTACTAGACTTTTATTGAAGGGAAGACAACTGCCTATTTTGAAAAGACAATGCTGTACCAAGTAAATATTGCTGAAATAACTTCGAGTTCTAGAATCAGAAATTGTTAAGCTTGTTATTTTTAAAAATTATTATTATTTTTTTTTTTTGGAGTCTGTTGTACGCTCTTTGACCTGTGTAAAATATTATTTCAATTTATGGATGAAATGATCTAAAGAATTTGAATGGCAGGCAATATTCAAATAAAAATAAACAAATTTGACAGGCAGACTAGGAACACAAACAATCTTAGAAAATTTCAGCTCTCTAGGTTTTTGGCTACTTGTGGAGGAACTGTACAAAAGGAATACAATCACTTGTTTGGAATATGCTTACGGGTCACTTTTTAAAGAATTTTTATGTTCAGCAACTCTGCACTACACCGTTATATATGTATATACACAAATGTATTTAATTAACACTCAATCCAAGCAAACATCAATCCTAGTCATAAGTTACTAAATTAAGAAACCTTCAAAGTATCTAAATAATACTGCTGTAAACTTTATTACAGCAGTGTTAAATAAGGCAGTATTAAATATATATGCAGTGCACAAATACTCTTGAATTTTTTAAAATAAAGTAAATAATGTTTTTGTTAAAATATATAACTCAGTTATATTTCAAAATGTTAAATTGATGATATTATTTTTTTTTAAAAATATTAGGGGTGTTATCGATTAAATTAAAATTAATTGTTAACTTTTGAAAAATTACCGATTAATTAATCGATAATTTTGTTAAAGCTAAAAATATAGATGTATGACGTCATGAAACTAAAAATTTCAAGGGAAGTAATAAAACAGGCTATTGACTTTTTTATTTTATTGGGTTATTTTTAAAACATAGTTAGCAATAAAAAAAAGATTTAAAAAACGTACTAATTATTAAAGCTTAGATATTGGGATTAAAATTTCAAATTAATTTTAAAATTTGAAAGTAATACAGCTGAATAAACATTGTTTGATGATTAACAAAAACATAGAGATCATCTTTGTATCCCAAGTGGTATTATCACTTTCTTCGCTATGATGTTTTCCTTTATATTTTGTGCCCTTTCAGAGCATTTTTTAAAATGCCCATTACCTAATTATTTAATTTTATAAATATAATAATGTTAGGAGATATATTTAAATATAAGTAGTTCAATATAATGTCAATGAATTTAAATTTTGTTATTGTTAATTAAGTAAAAACAATGCTTTTAAAAAAATAATTTTCCTTATAAAACAGGTTATTTTAAAATTTAAAGCTCCAAAATTGTACTTTAAATGGAGAAGTTTGTACTTTAAAAAAAACGAAACTATTGTTAATTATTAATAATTACTTATTTATTAATAAATCGCAATTTTAAAAAAAATTCTTTAATTTTAAGCGGTATTTTATCTATTAAAATAATTTTAATCGATAAAATTTTTTACTGATTAATCGACAATTTCTGCAGCCCTAAAAAATATAATTGCTTATCTCTTTGTCAAATGGTAATTATTTGTCTCCCTTAAGAATAAATTATTCTAAATCTTCTAAAATTTATTTCCATGTTTATAATGCTCCTCCCTGATTAGACAAAAGCTCACTCTTCCAGGTTACATTATAGCAGGGGCGTTTACAAAAAAAGAAGAAGAGCTTTTGGGGTTGGGGAAGGGAGTATTTTTAGTTTGGGAAGGGGACGCCAAAAGGATATTTTATGTGTTCTTTGGTCAATTGCAGACATTTTAATATATTTTCAAATCTTAAAGAGACTCGCGTAAGTTTAACCCTGTGCCTGACATTTGCTTTTAGATGGGAATTTTTAAATAGTTGGTCAACTGTTTCGGTAACCTAGAGGCTAGGAGTAGGAGTGTAAAGAGGTTTCATCTAAGACACACCAGTCCACTAGAGCAGGTTGTTTGTGTGTGATACAACAATACACGTCTTACATTGTGTATGTAGTATGTAACTGCTGTAGCTTTCTACGGTGTTTAATCTTATCACGCAGCGAATGAATTCAAGCATGGTTGGGATCAAAGACATTGACTTTTGTATGCACAGTCACATAAAAAGAATTGATTCACTAGTCATTTGAATAGCACGTTGTTTTTTTTAAACATTTTTATAAACGACTTGTTTTGCCACATTCGCCGATGGAGTCATGCAGACCAAACATCTCTTTAACGTAAGCTTTATTGTGTTGTTGTTTAGCCTATCATGCTACCCTTACCCAAATATTTGTAAATAGAATCTCATCTCTGTGTGTGTGTGTGTGTGTATATA
>MUZC01000546.1:9818-30718 GCA_002072015.1 Radix auricularia | reverse complement strand
CCCCCCCCCCCATTGAGGCGGTATATCAATTTTAAAATGAGCCTGTTTCAAATCACTTTATTGTCATTTTAGTATTTACGGCTTCACTCTAACATCGTAACACGTGGATACATTTGTTAAAGACTATTTAAAAATATGTTGTTTTTTTAGGAAAAGCGTGTTTCCTCAAACAAGGAGACATTGCCATTAGGCTAGTACACTTAATGTTTATTTAAAACTATATAAAATTGATTCATTTTGAAATGTTTTCTCGATCTTGTCTGTCACGGTGGGATAACGTGGATGTCAAGGTGTGCCAAGGACTGGTCTAAAATGTAGTGAAAGTGGTGTGAGCTCGGGTCAGGTAGTGACTCGGCAGAGCTCACTTGTAAATAATGGCAGTTTTTTGTCACTTGAAGTCATGAAGAAATAAGCAATGAACTGTCCCATATCCTCTCTAAACCAGGCTAAAGTACCCCAGGATAGGAAATTAGCTAACGTAACTCCATTCTTTAAAAAGGTGATAAATCAGACCTTGGTAACTACAAACCTGTAGCACATACTAGTATCACCTGTTAATTACTAGAACACATAATATTGTATATTATAATAGTTAACCACCTTGACACATATAATTCCCTATGCCCACATCAACACGGCTTTAGAATAAACAGATCATGTGAAACACAATTAATAGGTTTAATAGATGAACTATCAAAAGGCTTAGATAATAATGATTAAATAGATACAATATAACTAGAATTCTCGAAAGCATTTGAAAACGTTCACTACCTTAGTTTACTAAAAAAAACAAAACAACTTAACTACTTTGGAATCTCAGGTCCATTATATCACTGTATTCAAGACTTCCTATTGGGTAGGGAGCAAACTGTAATAATTAATGGATCAAAATCTCCACCAACAAAGTTTAACTCAGGAGTTCTACAAGGAACTGTGCTAGTGTCCCTTACTTATTTCAAGTTATATAAATAATTTACCCAACAGCATCTCAACAGGAACAAAAGTTAGGTTATTTGCTAATGATTGTATAAACTATAGAACATATAAATCAGAACAAGATAGCAAAATTTTACAAAAGGACCTGAATGAATTGATAAAATGGGAAAGTAACTGGAGTATGTCTTTCCGTATGCACGAACAAACACATATAAATTTTCTTTCTTCCCGTCCGGAATTCGGGCGTAGAATAGGTTGCCAGCAGAAAGAAGTGATGAGATGCTGGACTTTTTTTTAGAAGGAGGTCATACCCGGAAACAATCTTAACATCAGCTGTCAATAGAATTAAAGGCATGACCAGACAGGACACATTTACATCATCTGTTCACGATCAATGTGATAGACGCAAATTTATTTTAACTTTCCATCCCTATAATTTTAAGGCCCGCCAGGTGATTCTCAAAAACCGACCAATCCTAATGGCTGACCCTCTAACTCAGCAGGTCTTCAAAAAACCTCCTCTTTTTGCTTTCCGGACAGATAAAAGCCTCAGAGACATACTTGTAAGAAGTCACCTTCCCACAATGAAAGCACATATTGGAACAAAAGGTTGCAACCGTAACCGTTGCAATACTTGTCCATATGTGGTTGAAATTAACAAAATTTCTTTCCCTCTTTAGCAATTCGTAATAAAAGATGGATTCACTTGCACCAGTCGCAACGTGATTTATGCAATTCTTTGCAAGAGATGTAATAAAATTTATGTGGGTGAGACAGGTCGTCGTCTTGGAGATCGGTTTAGGGAACACCTGTACAATATAAATAAACAGGCTCAGTGTCCTGTGTCTAAACATTTTAACATGACGGCATTTTGGATATTGCAACTACTGGTATTCTATATGCAACCAATACCCATGATAGAGTCCACATAGAAAATAGACTCATAAAACGATTTGGTACTTTGGCTCCATGTGGAATTAATCAAATCCACAATTTTACCTGACTGCAAAATCGTTTTCCCGTTGTGGTTTTCACTGTTACTTTAGATACTTCAACTTCCTCCTTTTTCTTATATTCTATGTCCTTGTTTATGTTTGTTTTGTTTTTCTTTTCATTTTATAACATAGACTTAAATATATAAGATATATGTAAGTAAATGTTTTTGTACTGATGAAGGCATGAGCCGAAACGTTTACCATTATTTGTATTAGTTGTTAATAAAGCTTAAATTTTTTGTTTTCTTACACAAATAGTTTGTGTAATTTGTTTTTTAGAAACCAGGAAAACAAAAACTTTATCATCATTTAAAACTCTAATAAAAATGCAGGTCTAGACACAAAACATAGGACGCAATAATCTTCTATGGAGAAGAAGCGTCTGTAACAGATAAGACAATATAAGATAAGAATACATGAAGGTACAGGCTATATATATACAGTGGGGTAACACAAGGAGAGCTGAGCCGAGTATGAAGTGAGAGAACGGACTGGAACGTGATTGGACTTTAAAGACTGTGAAAGTGATTGGAAAGTGGTAAACTATGTGTTTCAAGGATGTGTCGAGGTGAGACGATTAAACTTGTGTGAAATAAAACAAGTGATCGAATACTTCAAACGTCCAGGCTTTTAGGCTACTACGTGATTACATTAACCAGCCGAGACTTTGAATCCGCTGGTTGATATCTGTGGCCGTGGGTGGACCTAGATCGCCCCTCCCCCCCATGGACTACGAATCCGCCACAATGTCGTTCGGAATCAATTTTTATAGTTAGTTAAATTTGATAAAATTAATGGGCATTTTATGGAACAAAATGCAACACATGTCGCCAAGGGTTGGCATGTCAGGCCTAGTACTAATATACAAGTATTTCTTGGATGAGGGTACGAAAGTTCATGTCTAATAAATTTTCAGCATTTAGTAATGACCAATGTCCATCATCTTCTACTTTTTAGCAACCGTGTAGATGCTTATCAATATATACTATTTGTTATGTATGTTCGTTTTCGTAACGCTATTTGCGCGCCGCTAAAATAAAAAAATTAAAAAAAAAATTTAAAAACCCGTGAAAAAATTAGTGCCCCAAAAATTACTCTTTTCGAAGGTCCGCATAAAATTGGTCAATATGGAAATGTGATTTAATTTTCTTTCTTTGTATCTTCACTTTCTAATTATTTAATAAACGGCTCTCAGCTGAAATATATTCATTTTGAAAACTCCCGTCATTTTTGACGGGTCATACACTAGTAGTATTTATAATTGTAAAAGGCCGCCCCTAAATGACGTAACGCACGCAAATAAAATAACATTAGTGTGTGTGTGTGGGGGGGTCATATCTTGGTGTCGAGGGTGAGAGGGTGTTACAGAAATGTGACGCCACATGAAAACGCGAAACTATAAATAAAAATTCCATGTAAATATTTTATTGCTTTTAATTTACTTAATGACTTTTTTAATGGCTTCAAAGCGTGTTACGATATTAGAGAACAGCCTTACTCTAGATACACACTTAAATGACAATAAGTGATTTGAAACATGCCCATTTTCAAATAGGAAATACGGCTTTTATTGGCGTGGGGGTAAGGGGTGCAAGGCCCTGTGACGGGGCGTCTAACATTTCCTGACGGGGTGTGAAGAGGGGTTAGGGTGAAAATCGATTAAAATCTCTAGACGTTATTTATAGACGCCCCCTATTTTAAATACTTTTTTTTAGGTTTGAAAAAGTATCGATGGCTTTTTAAATATTTTTATAATATATTGTCAACGCCATAGTAATTTTCTGTAGAACATGTAATCTGCCAACAATAACATTGGTGTGTGGCTTTTTTGTATAATAGATTGTAAACATCAATGTGTTATAGAGATTTTCATAACATGGCGGAAATCTATTAATAGAAATATTATAGCTAAATTTATCTTTTGTAAGGACAAATTCATAAAGAAATAATATAATACGAGTCAATACGTGAATGGAGGTATATTGAGAATGATTGATCTTATCAGCTAATTTTTAATTCTTCGTTAATTTAAGACAGCTTATTGGACTTACAAAATTTAAAAAAAAAAAAAAAAACAATTTTGTAATTTTACTAAGCTAACAATTTTGAGAACATAGTGATTTGACTGTATTTATGCCTCAAAACTTTGTTCCGCTAAAATGTAATCTAAAAAAAAGAACATTACGAAATGAGCAATGACGTTTTCCGGTTTTAGAAATGAAGAACCCTATAATCATTATTTTAGATTTTTTGAGGGGGAGTGGAGGTGAAGCCCACAAAGCTAAAGGACAAAGCCTTGCACTTTACACTAACGATATTCGCCGAGAGTAACCTTAATTATTACTGCCGTCATTTTGCCCATGATCACCTCTAAGAAATTATGGCCGTAACTTTTTCCATATTTTCCATCCCACAAACTCTACCCATCATTGGGCCCAAACGTATGACCATCATATTGGTTATATTTAACCAACGATATAGCTATTTATTTCGATCACATTTCATTACCACATGAAATAGATCATATATTGTAACTAACTTCAGGTCCTATAGTAAAGTGATCATAAACCCGTGCAAACTGTTTATCGTAAGCGATATCTACCCGGTGAAAGGGCATTGGCAAACCCCAAATAAAATAGGCATGATTTCTACTCAATATAAGAATCTTTTACTAAATTATGTCAAATGATTACGAAAATTAGTGTCCCTTATTTTCATTTTCATTTACAATAATCCCATCTGAGCCCAAGATTTCATAGCTATCCAGCTAATCTCTACACTCTAATCCCGTTGCACTCCGCGTTCCGCGTGAATATGAAACCGTTGCCTTGCACCTTGAGTCGAGGGGACCATTGCGGCGGCTGTCTGCAGTCAAACTATTTCCACATCAAACGGTGACGGGATGTGTTGAAACTAAGTTAACGACCGTTAACAAGTGCTTTAGTGGGGCAGTTGTACCTATACGCAACATGTCTCCGCCATCCTACAGGTAATAAATAGTACTTTCGTTATACTTCTTCATTGTTAACTTTCAATTGATCTATTTCAATTTTGCGTAGTTTTTATTATTCATTCTTCAATTTCTTTGTATCCATTTCACTAGTTGTATTTTTTGGTATTATTATTTCTTCAGTTTCTTTAGTTCTGTTTAACTTTTTTGTATAGTTTTGATTATTTATTCTTCAATTAATGTGTATCTATCTCAAAATAGTTGTGTGTGTTTTTTTTTTTTAAAGTTGTTTTATGAATCCCTGTTCAGGATCCCATTGGTTTCTATTATTTCAAGCTCAATGTTTTCAATATCTGAAATATTGAAATATATTGAGAGCCGGATCGCAGAAGGGAATAGTTTCATGTTAAGAAAATATTTGAGAGATAAGATTATATTTAACATTTTGTTTGAACAGCAGTGCACCTCTATCTCTTTGTCAGATGTTAGGATTGGGGCTGAGAAATGTGATCTCAAATGAAAGTACTATACTCATCGGAAATCAGATTGTTTTCATAATAAATGGGCCTTAGCATTTAATGGTCGAAATCCATAATAGGGCCACTGAGCTGTTATTTTGAGCAACTTCTTTAAGGTGATAATAAAATTATTGTCATTTATTTTGAAATTAATACACATTTCTTCGCTCTATGCTAATTTTTGCCAGCTCATGCTAAGTAGATTTGACCAAAACAAAAAAAATTGTCTACAATTATAGACATTACTCTCAGCCGAAACTTTTACTGTCTTGTTAGTTTTCTTTTTATTAAAAAAAATTTTTTTTTTAAAGCTCAAATTTATTGTTTTCATTACACAATTTGGTTTTGTATTATATATTTTACAATTATTCTATAGTCTAGTATAACAGAAATTTGCAAACGTATGTTTACTTCTATATTATCTATATTAATGCTTAAAAACAATTTTGTGAACAAAAATCTCGCCTAAAAATAGTAACATTACTCAATGAGATCAACCATGTTCAGTAACAAAAAGGTCAGTGCACACTTTCATTATGTTTTCATATATTTACCCGGTCAAAAGGAATTCGCAAACCACAAATAATTTTTTTTTTAAAAATCCCGTCAAAATAAAGTATTTGACTACAAATCCCTTATATATGAGACAGAACTAAAAGTATTGACAATATTAAAAATAATATGCACTGCGCGACAAACATTTACAGACTGAACGTGACTGAACTCTCTTTGTGTAAAAAGGAGAGGGGTAGGGTGGGGGTGTGGTCACCCATGGCTGCAGGGAACTCCAGCAAACACGTGAATGTCAACAGCAGACGGCCACCATACATTTATAAAGAGATAAACTAAAAGTGATTTAATTTAATTACGGTACATTCGATCGATCTGAAATTTTGAAACAATGCATTGTTAGGTGACAGAAGTCTATGTGCAAAATTTACGCTTGATAGCATTACGGGAAGGTGGTCATTTTTTACTTTTGTTTTCCGCCCGACAGACGGACCAAGACAGAGCCGGAATATAAGGGATTTAAAAACCTGATTCCTAATCAGTTGAGAATCTTTAACTTCATTAGTAGATTTGACAAAGACAAAAGCCTGTATAAGATAGAATATTCATCTTTTGTATGGGACCCATCTACCAACGAAAGCATTGATAAACTATATATTTTATATTTTTAGCGCATTTTCGAGAAGTCGAATGCGCTATTGCACCCGTTTTGTCCGTCCGTCCGCCATCACCCTTGATCTCAGCATCCATAAGTCCTAGACCCATGAGGTATATATGTTTTTTGTATGTCCTGACCTGCCATTTGTGCATCAACACTCAGTTACTCGATCCGTTAAAAAACCCCGTTAAAACTACCAAAAAATATTTCGAATCGAGAGGTAACACTAGCGCAGGGAACGGCCGCCATTGCCGGAAGTCGAGTTTATAGTTTTCAAGCATTGAAGAGTGGTGCGAAAGCGTGCAAAAGAATTAGTTTTTTTTTTAGTTGACGTCATTAGAATATGTGTAAAAGTTTAGAGAGTTTTACGTCATCATTTGTGGTGACTTATAGTTAGATTAAAGAGAAAATAAAATTTTTTAAAATGTAAAGAAATGACTTTTAAATAAAAAAAAATGTCAGGTATATTCATTACACAAAGAAAATTCAAAAAATATGTCTAAAATCTAAACACAATTACTGATAACTACATAATGCTGATATCTAACATAAGTACTGATACATAATACGAAAATGCGCTAACACGTCCTGAATTCCAATAGGGACCAGGCTTAACATGATTTTTTTAAAAAGAGCTGCCTTATTCATTACTACAGAATATTTCTCGGCTGATTACGAAATATTCGGCTAAAATTTTGCCGAAGCCTAGCCAAAAATGAAATTTTAAAGCTTTCATCAATAAAACACTTTTTCATTACTTCAGAAAAAAAAGTTTCCTTATTTTTAACAATAGAAAAAGTTTTATATGCTGTCCCACTAATACAATTCATGAATACATTCCACTCATTCAGTTTCTGTTACTCAATACCTGATTGTCATTTAGAATACAAGTTTATGATTGTCATGAATAAAATACATGTGATATAATTTATCAGCTGTTATGCTAATGCGGCAGGCCCAAGCCCTACATGTAGGGATGGATTGAGGCTAATGCGGCGCGTTGCATATTTTCCGGAGGATTTTTGGCGTCCGAAAATTCTGCGGCGTTGGCTCAGGGGTCTCTGCTGACTGTATATAACAACGTGATTCAGAGGTCCTGTTAACTGGGTATAATAATATGATCCAGAGGTCCTGCTGACTGTATATAACAATGTGATCCAGAGGTCCTGCCGAATGTATATAACAATGAGATCCAGAGGTCCTGTTGACTATATATAACAATGTAATCCAGAGGTCCTGCTGACTGTATATAACGTGATCCAGAGGTCCCTCTGACTGTATATAACAATGTGATCCAGAGGTCCTGTTGACTGTATATAACAATGTGATCCAGAGGTCCTGTTGCTGTATATAATAATGTGACCCAGAGGTCCTGCTGACTGTATATAAAAATGTGATCTAGAGGTCCCTCTGACTGTATATAACAATGTGATCCAGAGGTCCCTCTGACTGTATATAACAATGTGACCTGTATATAACAATGTGATCCAGAGATCCCTCTGACTGTATATAACAATGTGATCCAGAGGTCCCTCTGACTGTATATAACAATGTGACCTGTATATAACAATGTGATCCATAGGTCCCTCTGACTGTATATAACATTGTGATTCAGAGGTCCCTCTGACTGTATATAACCATGTGATTCAGAGGTCCTGTTGACTGTATATAACAATGTGATCCAGAGGTCCTGTTGACTGTATATAACAATGTGATCCAGAGGTCCTGCTGACTGTATTTAACAATGTGATCCAGAGGTCCTGCTGACTGTATAATACAAAGTGATCCAGAGATCCTGCTGACTGTATATAACAATGTCATCCAGAGGTCCTGTTGACTGTATCTAACAATAAAATCCAGAGGGCCTCGTGACTGTATATAACAATGTGATCCAGAGGTCCTGCTGACTGTAAATAACAATGTGATCCAGAGGTCCCTCTGACTGTATATAACAATGTGATCCAGAGGTCCCTCTGACTGTATATAACAATTTGACCTGTATATAACATTGTGATCCAGATGTTGCTGACTATATATAACAATGTAATCCAGAGGTCCTTCTGACAGTATATAACTACGTGATCCAGAGGTCCTGGTGATTGTATATAACAACGTGATCCAGAGGTCCCTCTGACTGTATTTAACAATGCTATCGAGAGATTAAGTTATCTATTTGATATTCACTGACAGCCGTAAACAAATTATGGATCCCAGACGAAGTTGTCTCAGCAAGTAGCTAAAGGAGGGAACACATCAGCCTCTAAGTGCCACACACAAAAATCTTCACTTGGTGATGATCAAGCTTAAAATTATTTTGTCGTTAAGTGAAAGCAGGTCGAATGGAAGAATGCATTGACAGTTGAAAATAACAGAGCAGCTGGTGTCGGGACGGATTAACCACTGGGAGCGCTATGCATGTTGCATCAAGTTATTTTGAGTTTGACTCCAATGGGTCATTTCAGGAGCGGGCTCATGGCGTCATTTCAGGGGCGATCCCAGGACACCATTTCAGGAGACATTTGATTTGAAGAGCCATTCCGGGGATTCCATTAGGACATCTTGCAAAGGGAACGGTATTTGATATTTCATTGTTTCCATTTTTTTCAAGCCATGATCACCTTACATGTGCAAACTATATCATTGCAACAATATGGTGCTGAATGTATAAACATTGGAATACTATGGAGCTGGATATATACATATTGGAAACTATGGAGCTGGATGTATAAATATACTATGGAGCTGAATGTATAAACTTTGGAATACTATGGAGCTGAATGTATAAACATTTGAATGCAATGAAAGGAAAGGGTAGCTGGTCTGTGTCATGAATAAACACGCATTGAACATTAAGGGACACAATATGACACAAGATGTTACATCATTTAAAAATCATGTTAAGCCTGGTCCCTTTTTGGACTCAGGACGTGTTAGCGCATTTTCGTATTATGTATCAGTACTTATGTTAGATATCAGCATTATGTAGTTATCAGTAATTGTGTTTAGATTTTAGACATATTTTTTATGAATTTTTAGGAACTCTTGTGTGTTGGTGGTGGTAGGAACTCTTGTGTGTTGGCGGTGGTAGGAACTCTTGTGTGTTGGTGGTGGTAGGAACTCTTGTGTGTTGGTGGTGGTAGGAATTCTTGTGTGTTGGAGGTGGTAGGAACTCTTGTGATATACATCATGGGTCTAGGACTTTCATACTTCCAGGAGCTCTACTGCCACTACAAGATGTCGGATCGAGTAACTGAGTGTTGATGCACAAATGGCAGGTCAGGACATACAAAAAACATATATACATCATGGGTCTTGGACTTATGGATGCAGAGATCTAGGGTGATGACAGACGGACGGACGGACAGACGGACAAAACGGATACAATAGCGCATTTCGACTTCTCGAAAATGCGCTAAAAATCATTTACACGAAACAGGAACTTTGAAATCCATGAAGTTTTGTTTTTATGCCGTCAAGGACTATAGGTTACTTAACGAAGCATGATGCCTGAATGTCATTTTTTAATGGGTATATGTGTGTGTGTGTGTGTGTGTGTGTGTGCGCGCGCGNGTGGGTGGGTGGGTGTGTGGGTGTGTGTGTGTGTGTGTTGTGTGTGTGTGTCCCCATAACCTCGTGATCGTAGGGGGTTCTAATTTCTAATGTTTCCATTAGAACTGTCTCGGGGCTTGGTATACCTTTGCGGCGCCCATGTCCTCTCCAGATCCCACGCCCCTCAGCATGTGAGGCGAGCGCTCTATTGACTTCGTTATCCAGCCGCCAATTAATGCCAATTAAACATGTTAAAACAAAGGTTTTGTCAATCGAGCAAGATTGCCAAACAAAGTGAACTTGGGTAATCTCGAGTCACAACTGGAAACTCCAAGTCGATGTTGGGGAGATACTGGAAGCCTTATTCTTAGGCAGTATCAATTGGTTTTGTAGTGAAAGTCTTCATAAACTGCTTAGGATTGCGATTTTCAACGCAATCACCAAAATAACCGGCCGAAGAACTGCACAATTCACACCAGCAATCACACCTTTTTACGATCGATTAAAATTCCTCACTTAAAAGCTATTCACAAATGCAGATTACTTGTCGAGATAGCGGGGTTTAAAGATTGCTATTTTGAACGCCAATTTCAATATTGTGAAACGTCTGTCAAACAATGCTGTAGAGAAAAAAAATGCAATTTTATCACTTTGTAAATCGTTTCCAGACACTTTCTGAATGCATGACATCGAACGAAAGCTTAGAAATTATTAATATTACATAGCTGGTTTTAATTTTTTTTAAACTGGCTTTTGTTAAAATGCATTTTTAAAAAAGATTAATGGTCCATGGCATCTGTCTGGAGACGGGAAAAAAATTCTATGAAATTAAAACTTTTTTTTTTTTAATTTATTTTTTTATTTGCATAAGTTCACGCATGGACAGCCTGGTTTCCGTTTTTGAATAAATGACATGCTAATGTTCAAATGTCGCCTGTCAATGTCAAATCTCATCTAGGTCAAGGAAACTGAAACGTTGCCCTGTAAGTTCAAGAATAACATTACATAGTAACATTTGAGATTTATGTAAGACATTATCGTAATTTAAACAATTCACCAGTGGAGGTTAATATTGAATACCATTTAATTAACATTTCCCTGCTTAAAAATAAAATAAACAATTATCTGAACTTCTAATTACACCACTTTGGGGATGGCTAACACAGTTCGTGAAAATATTAATGTACAAAGCAAATATGTAGGCAAAATGTAAACATACGCACACAAAAAAAGAGAAAAATTATATCTACCTATAAATAAAAGGGAAAGCCCTGACTGACTTACTGACTCACTCACTGATTCATCACTAATTCTCCAACTTTCTCAAAAAACAAAAAAAAAACAATTAAAAAAATATATAAAAAATTAAAAATTAAAAAAAAATTCTCCAACTTCCCGTGTAGGTAGAATCATGAAACTTTGGGAAGTTTTTGAGTACCCTCTCAGGACGACAATTGGCGAAAAAGAATTTTAAAATTCTCGCTCATGTGGGGCTGGGGGCCCAAAAACATTTTTTTCCTTATATGGGCTCTATAAAAATTGAAAATCACTAATGTTACTATTTCCCGTGTAGTTAGAAGCATGAAACTTTGGAAATTTTTCGGGTACATGCTCTCGACAATAATTAGATGAAAAAAAGTTAAATAATTTCCCACTCATGGGGGCCGGGGCCCAAAAAACTTTTTTTTTCTAATATGAGCATTATAAAAATTGAAAATCACTAATTCTCCTATTTCCCGTATAGGTATCATACAGAATAGGACTGCATAAAGCTTTTTTATTAAAAAAAACAAATTACACAGACTATTTGTGTAAGGAAACAATAAATTAAAGCTTTATTATCAACTAATACAAATAATGGTAGACGTTTCGGCTCATGCCTTCATCAGTACAAAAACAATTACATGTACTTACATATATATTAAAATTAAAACATATTAAAGTCTATGTGATAAAATGAAAAGAAATGAAAGACAAAAATAAACACGGACATAGAATATAAGAAAAAGGAGGAAGTTGAAGTATCTAAAGTAACAGTGAAAACCACAACGGGAAAACGATTTTGCAGTCATGTAAAATTGTGGATTTGGTTAATTCCATATGGAGCCAACGTACCAAATCGTTTTATGAGTCTATTTTCCATGTGGACTCTATCATGGGTATTGGTTGCATATAAAATACCAGTAACTACAATATCCAAAATGCCATCGTGGTCAACACTGTTAAAATGTTTAGACACAGGACACTGAGCCTGTTTATTTATATTGTACAGGTGTTCTCTAAACCGATCTCCAAGACGACGACCTGTCTCACCCACATAAATTTTTTTACATCTCTTGCAAATAATTGCATAAATCACGTTGCGACTGGTGCAAGTGAATCCATCTTTTATTAAGAATTGTTCAAGAGGGAAAGAAATTTTGTTAATTTCAACCACATATGGACAAGTATTGCAACGGTTACGGTTGCAACCTTTTGTTCCAATATGTGCTTTCATTGTGGGAAGGTGACTTCTTACAAGTATGTCTCTGAGGCTTTTATCTCTCCGGAAAGCAAAAAGAGGAGGTTTTTTGAAGACCTGCTGAGTTAGAGGGTCAGCCATAAGGATTGATCGGTTTTTGAGAATCACCTGGCGGGCCTTAAAATTATGGGGATGGAAAGTTAAAACAAATTTGCATCTATCACATTGATCGTGAACAGATGATGTAAATGTGTCCTGTCTGGTCATGCCTTTAATTCTATTGACAGCTGATGTTAAGATTGTTTCCGGGTATGACCTCCTTCTAAAAAAGTCCAGCATCTCATCACTTCTTTCCAAGAAGTCTGCCTCATCACTGCAGAGTCTTTTAAGTCTTAGTAGTTGTGAAAATGGGATAGAGTTCCTACACGATTGAGGATGGGACGATGTATATAGAAGGAAACTATGGCTGTCTGTAGGCTTGTAAAAGATGGATGTTGATATTTTGTTTTCTTTTAATTTTATTTGTATGTCCAAAAAGTTAACAGTACTCCTATGAATAGTTGATGTGAATTTTATTGAAGGATGGAAGCCACCAATGAAGTCAATAAAATTTTGCAATTGCTGCATGTCCATTTTGGTTATTCCAATACAATCGTCGATGTATCTCTTGTAGTACTCTGGACAAATACCTTTGTAATTTTTATTCCATAGGTGTTCCAAATGGCCCATAAATATGCATGCATAACTTGGTCCCATTTTTGTTCCCATGGCAACTCCACTAATTTGATCAAAAAACTGTCCGTTGAACTCAAACGAGTTTAAATTTAGGACCAGCTCGGTCAATCGTAGTATGGCACTTGCTGGGAACTTAAGATTTGCCTTCTTGTTTAGAAAAAAGGAAATTGCAGAGAGGCCATCAGCATGTGGAATTGACGTGTACAATGAAGAAACGTCAATTGTAAATAGGAGGTGATCTTCATCCGGTAAAACCAAGGAATCCAGTGATTTTAGCATATGGCTAGTGTCCTTAATATAAGATGGTAAATTTTCAACTATCGGTTGGAAAACAGAATCCAAAAAATCAGAAATTAATTCAGTAGGACAAGAGCAGGCGGAGACGATGGGTCTTCCTGGGTTTCCCAGCTTATGTATTTTAGGTAACAAGTATAAGCATGGCTTACCTAGATCACTATCATAAATGCGTAAATTTTTTTGCAGAGGGTGGTAATTGGCCACAATCTATAAGTTCTTCAATAGTTTCCTTAACAATTTCATTATTGGAAATTATGGGATCGTTTATCATCGGCTTGTAAAAAGTTGTATCGCTTAATTGTTTGGAAGCCTCTTCAATGTACAGTCTCTTATCCCACACCACCACGGCTCCACCTTTATCTGCCGGCTTGATAACGCTGTCTTGGCGTTTTTTAAGTTGAAAAAGTGCTCGCCATTCTTCTTTCGTTAAATTAAATTTTTTCAGAGGAATTTGCTTAATGTTTTGGATTTGATTTTCTGTACTTTTAATATAAAGGTCGAGTGCTTTAGATTGATCAGAAGCAGGGGTCCATGTTGATTTACGCTGTCGATGTAAAGGAAATTCAACGTCGTCGTCATCGTTACTTGCAGGTGTACCATAAAAGTAAAGCTGCAATCTCATTGAACGAAAGAAACGATGGGCATCTGACAGTAATTGGTATTTATCACTTGTGGCCCGAAGAGGAATAAACTTAAGACCTTTATTCAGAACTGATCTTTCTGGCTCAGAAAGTGGAAGATCCGGTGGAATACAGACGACCAAGTTTGATTCATGATCCGTTACTTGAGAAATTGAACGTTTAGGATTATTTGCAGTGTTAAGATGTTCAATCTTTCTTTTTTTGGCTTCAGATAATAAGTTGTAAAGCTCCCTATTGAGACCGTGTATTATCCGGTGAATGAGATTGAATAGCAAGCTGTTATCACAAGTATTCAAACGAATTTGATTCTCCAATTTGTTTATTTTAATAGTTAGTTCAGAAATTAAACGCTTGTGTGAGTCCAAAACAATCCTCATACGTCCAAGAGCACATTTCTTGTCAATGGCAGAAAGTTTGAGTCGATCAAAGGAATTAAAGGCACCAGCAGCAGGATGAAAGTTAGTTTTAAAACCTTTAGGAACAAGATTTTTATGAATACAATTGTTTAAAAAATTGACATGTGTGGTGTATCGAGTCTTCTTAAAAATATTGAGTGCCAAATCAGTACAATTCTTTGATAAATTTGTTGGCAAAAGACTAAATGAAGTAATGACAAAGTTACGGAATTGATTTTGGGCAAGTTTAGATGACGTCATCTGCACAATTAATAAAATAAAATAAAATTATTTGGCACAATAAAAAAGTTTAAATTAATTAAACAGAACAAATATTAGGGGGATGAAATAATGAAAATAATATACAATTACAAAAAATAATAATTATCTCTACCCTAGTTCTAACAAAATGGAATCAAATATACTACGATATATTAAATAACAATTATTGAGTATTAACAACAATTAGACACAAGACATATATCAAGTAGCAGTCAGAATTTAAGATTAATATATCATACAGAATAGGACTGCATAAAGCTTTTTTATTAAAAAAAACAAATTACACAGACTANTTGTCCAGAGTACTACAAGAGATACATCGACGATTGTATTGGAATAACCAAAATGGACATGCAGCAATTGCAAAATTTTATTGACTTCATTGGTGGCTTCCATCCTTCAATAAAATTCACATCAACTATTCATAGGAGTACTGTTAACTTTTTGGACATACAAATAAAATTAAAAGAAAACAAAATATCAACATCCATCTTTTACAAGCCTACAGACAGCCATAGTTTCCTTCTATATACATCGTCCCATCCTCAATCGTGTAGGAACTCTATCCCATTTTCACAACTACTAAGACTTAAAAGACTCTGCAGTGATGAGGCAGACTTCTTGGAAAGAAGTGATGAGATGCTGGACTTTTTTAGAAGGAGGTCATACCCGGAAACAATCTTAACATCAGCTGTCAATAGAATTAAAGGCATGACCAGACAGGACACATTTACATCATCTGTTCACGATCAATGTGATAGATGCAAATTTGTTTTAACTTTCCATCCCCATAATTTTAAGGCCCGCCAGGTGATTCTCAAAAACCGATCAATCCTTATGGCTGACCCTCTAACTCAGCAGGTCTTCAAAAAACCTCCTCTTTTTGCTTTCCGGAGAGATAAAAGCCTCAGAGACATACTTGTAAGAAGTCACCTTCCCACAATGAAAGCACATATTGGAACAAAAGGTTGCAACCGTAACCGTTGCAATACTTGTCCATATGTGGTTGAAATTAACAAAATTTCTTTCCCTCTTGAACAATTCTTAATAAAAGATGGATTCACTTGCACCAGTCGCAACGTGATTTATGCAATTATTTGCAAGAGATGTAAAAAAATTTATGTGGGTGAGACAGGTCGTCGTCTTGGAGATCGGTTTAGAGAACACCTGTACAATATAAATAAACAGGCTCAGTGTCCTGTGTCTAAACATTTTAACAGTGTTGACCACGATGGCATTTTGGATATTGTAGTTACTGGTATTTTATATGCAACCAATACCCATGATAGAGTCCACATGGAAAATAGACTCATAAAACGATTTGGTACGTTGGCTCCATATGGAATTAACCAAATCCACAATTTTACATGACTGCAAAATCGTTTTCCCGTTGTGGTTTTCACTGTTACTTTAGATACTTCAACTTCCTCCTTTTTCTTATATTCTATGTCCGTGTTTATTTTTGTCTTTCATTTCTTTTCATTTTATCACATAGACTTTAATATGTTTTAATTTTAATATATATGTAAGTACATGTAATTGTTTTTGTACTGATGAAGGCATGAGCCGAAACGTCTACCATTATTTGTATTAGTTGATAATAAAGCTTTAATTTATTGTTTCCTTACACAAATAGTCTGTGTAATTTGTTTTTTTTCCCGTATAGGTAGAAGCATGAAACTTTGGAAATTGTTTGAGTACACGCTCCCGACGAAAATTGGCAAAAAAAGAATGTTAAAACACCCTATGATGGGGGGCCGGGGCCCAAATATAGTTTATCTTATATTAAAAACCGACTCATCACGAATTCTCCAATTTTCCGTATAGGTAGGAGCATGAAATTTTGAGAAGTTGTTGGGTACCCTCTCACGACGAAAATTGGCGAAAAAGAATTTTAAAAATCTCTCTCATGTGGGGCCGGGGCCCCAAAACCGTTTTTTTTCTCTTATATGAGCTATATAAAAATTGAAAATCTATAATTCTCTTAGTAGGTTGACTCATGAAAAGTTGGGAAGTTGAAAAATACACTTTCAGGATGCTAGCATGTGAAATCACATTTAAAATATCCCTTACTGGGGGGACGGGGGTCCACATTTAAAAAAAACTGAAAATCACTAATTCTCCCATCCCCATGTATGTAGAAGCATGAAACTTTAGGAAGTTGTTGAGTACAATCTCCCGATGAAAGTTGGCGAAAGAGAATGGTAAATTCCCACTCATAGGGGGCGGTGCCCAAATATAATTTTTCTTACATTAAAAATGGATTCATTACAAAATCCACAATTCATCGTGTAGGTAAAAACATAAAACTTTTGGAAGTTGTTGGGTACCCTCTGACGACGAAAATTGGCGTAAAATAATTTTAAAATGCACAATTATGAGGGCTGGGGTCCCAACAATATGTTTTTTCCTTGTATGTGCTTTATAAAAATTGAAAATCACCAATTCTCCTATTTCCCGAATAGGCAAACGCGTGAAACTTTGGGGGTTTGTTAAATACACTTCCGCGATGGTATCAGGTGATCAATTTTTTAAAATATCCCTTACTGGAGGCCCAAATGTAGTTTTTTCCTAATATTAACTACATAAAAAGTAAAAATCACTAATTCTCCCATTCCAGCATAAAACTTTTGGAATTTGTTGGGTACACTCTCACGACGAAAATTGGCGAGATATAATTTCATAATTCACACTCATTGCGACCGGGGCCTCAAAAACGTGTTTTTTAAAATTAATATGTGCTATATACAAATTGAAAGGCACTATTTTTCCTATTTCCCAAATAGGTAAACGCATTAAACGTTGGGGGTTTGTTAAATACACTTCCACGATGGCAGAAGGTGAAATATTATTTAATATATCCCTTACTGGGCCCAAATATAGTTTTTTATGCACTCACTCATCACTAATTCTCCAACTTCCCGCAGCAAAGCGCGGGTAAATTGCTAGTCTACCTATAAATCCTAAAGATGGAAATGCAAGTAAAAAATAAATCTTCAAAAAGAGAATAATCACGCTTAAGAAATTAGGTTTGAAAGAAAAAGTGGCAGCATTTTACAAAAAATAATTGTTGGTCGATTGGATAGTTTATAGATGGGTTTTAAGAATAGCAAATAAAGATTACATCACATGCGAAATGTTTTTCTCAAACATTTTAACTTTCGCCCGCCCCTAAATTTGTCAATCATCCCTCCTTTCAGTCTCAAATGTAATATGAAAAATCTATATTCCCATGTCTAACTTCCAGCTCCGTGGATACAGTTCTGGAGCCATACGAAGCTGCCCTCATCCTCCTTCTCGGCTTCGGAGTCATGTCTGTCATGCTCGCTCTTCTCTACAACTTCATGCGGGAAAAAGTCTTTGGTGACTCCAACAGCCTGGACCGGGCCTTCGATGCCGGGGGAAACGTCACCTTCAGCTTGACCGCGGTCAACGTGGCTGTCCAGTTGCTGTGGCCTGCAGATTTGTTGCAGAGTTCAAGCGTAGCTTCAAAGGTTAATTTTTATTGCTCGCTACGATACATTATGTGACGAAATATGTGTCATGGTCAGATGTTATGGTGTGAGAATGACTGAGAGTAAATATAGCAAGAATGGGCAAACAAGGTGTAAACACGAGTTCACGTGGACAGTTGTGAACTCGGATCACGTTGGAGTGTGCGATAGGCAGGCAGAGTAAAAACTGAAAGAGTTGAGAATTGAGCGTGCACCAGACCTCATGTTGGACCCAGGTGGGCTGACCTTTAATAATTGAATGGAGCAGAGTAGACAGTGAGAAGAACAAATTGGATTGTTATAGATTTTGTAATAGGACTCGAAAGTTGTAAACTGTATTTGTCATAGACCTGTCTAGCTTGATATGAATAAACTTGTTTATACTGAAGGAAGTCTTTTCGTGACTACTTAGACAACGTACTGTATGGTACTTTGGTGGTGTTATATCTGTGGCAAAGGGTGAACCTCAATAGCCCCTAGACAGCAAGTCTACCATAATATGGCTTCCTAGAGTGTTAGTTTGATTAAAAGTTACTGCCATGAACTTTTCTGTTTGACGGGGGTATGATGACTTGAGTAGCCAGTAAGAGGGAAATGGGATGAAGGCAATGTTCCCTCAAAGGTTCGTAAGTCCGTTTGAAAAAAAAAAAAACAACTCGTGTGCAAAGTTGCACAACATCCATTTTTGTGCAATGTTTTACAAAATTTGCTGCGCAGTAATTATAAAGTGCTGCGCGGCGACGATCAAATATCTACACAGCCGCGCAGCTACGCAGCCTAAAGGGAATATTGGATGAGGGTGGGGGATTATGTTGGACTTTATAAGGAATAGAGAACAAAAGAAACTGGAATTTGCGTTTAAGGATATGTATTAGTGAATTAACACAGCTTTATAATAGATCACAACATAATGCATTATTGTTAGAACTCTTATTTTTAAGAATATTATCCAAATCTTTCTTTGGAATATAATTGTCTCACCGTAAAAAGTTGTTAGACCGTGTATGAATTCAATGTATGAATTAATTTTGAAATAAATGTATGTGTTGATTTGTTTTGCTTATATTTTACATAGCAGTACTTTAATGAAGCTCTTGTGGATTTTTACAAATGCCCAATGTTTTCAATAGCAGTACTCTAGTCTAACTCTTGTGGATTTATCCACATTTCTATTTGGTTTTCATCTGAAGTACGGAATAGCTGGAGGCTTCTGGTACTCGTCTTCAGTGGTGGTCAACATCATCCTGTTCCCTCTGCTGTCCATCAGCTTCAAGACACGAGCTCCAGGGGCTAAGACGTACTTGCAGGTGAGCCGATTTGAACATAAACAGATGAATTTAATTCAGTGAATACATACATAGCTGAATTTTCTCACAGGTAAGTCATTTAATGCACAAATAGTTGAATATTTATACAGCTACGCAGAGGCGTCACTAGGGGAGTGCGGGTGATGCGGACCTCACTGGGTGACATCATAAAAAAAGTCTGAAATTTTGTATGTTCCCGTTATTTGGCACTAGCTGACTCGGTGTAGGTCTACGGGGTAAGTCGTGAAGGGGTGACACCATGAGCTACCGCGCTGGGTGACACCATGAGCTACAGCACTGTGTGACACCATGAGCTACCGCACTGGGTGACAAAATGAGCTACCTCACTGGGTGACACCATGAGCTACAGCACTGGGTGACACCATGAGCTACCGCACTGGGTGACACCATGAGCTACCGCACTGGGTGACTCCATGAGCTACCGCACTGGGTGACAACATGAGCTACCGCGCTGGGTGACACCATGAGCTACCGCACTGGGTGACAACATGAGCTACACCACTGGGTGACAACATGAGCTACACCACTGGGTGACAACATGAGCTACCGCACTGGGTGACACCATGAGCTACCGCACTGGGTGACACCATGAGCTACCGCGCTGGGTGACACCATGAGCTACCGCACTGGGTGACACCATGAGCTACAGCACTGTGTGATAACATGAGCTACCGCACTGGGTGACACCATGAGCTACAGCACTGGGAGACACCATGAGCTACCGCACTGGTTGACAACATGAGCTACCGCACTGGGTGACACCATGAGCTACCGCATTGGGTGACAACATGAGCTACCGCACTGGGTGACAACATGAGCTACCGCACTGGGTGACAACATGAGCTACCGCACTGGGTGACAACATGAGCTACCGCACTGGGTGACACCAAACCCTAGTGACGCCACTCCAGCTAAGACCGTGACTGCACTGTTCAAAGATTACAACTCACACTACCATGACGTTCCTACGGAGACGCCCCTGACTGCATCGTTCTAAGTTAACATTACACATTACCTGACACTCCTAAAGAGACGCCCTTGACTGCATCGGTCAAAGTCTCCAACTATAGGTGTCTATGCAGCTGAATCCTTAAGCCCGCGAACCCATGAATCGGTCTTTGATCTTGACGGAAACAAGATAGGCCTACACA
>MUZC01000545.1:204173-215454 GCA_002072015.1 Radix auricularia | reverse complement strand
CCCACATTTCATCAAATCATGAATCTCATGGAGATAGCAAACAATAAGTCCTAAAAAAATCACATTTCATTACTCTTAATATTATGGAAAAATCTAACATCCTAAAAATAAAAAATAAAAAATGTCTTGATTTTACCGTTCTCGTCCCCCCGAGTCGCTCTTGATTTTCACGTGGAGCTCTGTCCTGTAATTGTTGTTTTGTTACGGTCTGGTATTCTGTTTACCTGTCACTGTCTCTTTCTCTACTACCCCGTAGTTTCTGTTTGTGGGTCAAACACACCAACCAACCCAGCGGCGTTACTCCCATTTTTCCTTGGTTATATATATGAGTATTTTCTCAACTCCTGTATCTTCTCTATTCCCACCCTCCAAGTCGAGATAAACAATCCGCTATCACGTTTTGTTCGCCTTTAATGTATTGAACCTCAAAATTAAATTCCTGGAGGATTAATGCCCACCTTGTTATTCTTGAGTTTGTGAATGTTGTTGTATTTAAATGTTTTAGCGCTTGATGGTCACATTGTAGAACAAATCGTGACCCCAATAAATAGTATGCAAGTTTTTGAACAGCCCATACTATCGCTAAACATTCTCTCTCAATAGTAGAATACCTTGTTTCCCTATCCATCAATTTTCTACTTATGAATTTGACTGGATGTAAAGTGTTGTTTCTTGTTTGCAATAAGCATGCCCCTATGCCTTTCATTTTTTTCCCTCTAGTTTCCATTTTTAAAGCCTAACGTCCCAAAAGAGAAAAAAATTGTTTCTAAATATATATTCTTAGCAATGTCTAACAATGCATGCACATCATAAAGACAATAATATTCTAATTAATTACTTAGTACTTACAGACTTTTGAATACACAACACTATTTTATCCATAGAATAACAATAGTTGTCAATACACCTATAAGTTCCTGTTGTACTAGAAATCTCAATAGTCTTTACTCGAACGGCACAGTTCTTTTTGTCTTCTGGTCTTGTATATCCCGGGTAATGTGGACTCTTTCTGGCACTGGCTCCGCGGCTCCTTCGTCCGGACTCCACTCCTCTCTGGTACTTTGTGCTGGTAGCTCTTGCGACGATCTGGCTCTCGATGTTCGGCCCTTTGATGACTTCACGACGGATACGGCGTGTATCCGACGCCTTGCAATGCCCAGCGATGATCTGGCTCTCTAAGTCCTGCCATTTGATGACTTTACGACGGGTACGGCGTGGATCCGGCGCCTTGCAATGCCCAGCGATGATCTGGCTTTCGTTGTCAGTCTCTTTGATGATTTTCAAGACGGATACGGTCTGTATCCGACGCCTTGCAATGCCCAGCGCTGATCTGGCTCTCGCTGTCAGGCTATTTGATGACTTCACGACGGATACGGCGTGAATCCGACGCCTTGCAAATCCCAGCGATGATCTGGCTTTCGTTGTCAGGCTCTTTGATGGCTTCACGACGGATACGGCGTGTATCCGACGCCTTGCAANTCTAGGGTTTATGGTTCCCGGAGTTCACACCAACACTGTTGTACAATCAATGTAACACAAGTCCTTTTAACAGCAATCTTCTTTATTTACATTCCAAGACGCTTGTCAACTATGTACACTTCTGGTCGTCTCACGAACACCTATCTCCGAGTCTCTCAGTTACCATCTAGCCCCGCTGTCCAGTCCTACAGACTAACACGGCAGCTCTAACAGTTGCGGTAATCTCGTGTTCTGACACCGGTGACTTGTCTACACCTCACCGCTCTCTACAACATAACATCATGTCCGTCTCTCTCTTACACAGCGAGACCCACGAGTTATATACCCGGGGTCTCTGGACATACCTTGCGTGGCCTGAGCAAACGCTCCCCTCGTGACATGAACTCGAGTGAACTCGTTCAGAGTTCAAAACATGAGCCCGTGACCAGGCAATATTCCAAATGACAACCGCAGTGGTTCTCATACCCCTGACACTCACTACCAATGTCAAGTCACAATATTTGTTAGTTCAGCTCACTACCAATGTCAAGTCACAATATTTGTTAGTTCATCTCACTACCAATGTCAAGTCACAATATTTGTTAGTTCATCTCACTGACAATGTCAAGTTATAATATTTGTTAGTTCATCTCACTACCAATGTCAAGTCACAATATTTGTTAGTTCAGCTCACTACCAATGTCAAGTCACAATATTTGTTAGTTCATCTCACTGACAATGTCAAGTCACAATATTTGTTAGTTCAGCTCATTACCAATGTCAAGTCACAATATTTGTTAGTTCATCTCACTACCAATGTCAGCCAGAAATATTTTTAGCTAGGTTTAATGTAATTTTCTTTTATTTGTAACATTTATGGCCATCTTGTGAAAGGATTTCAATAATTGTCTATTAATTGGTCATTTAAACAGTTCACATCAACTCTGTAACAAACGTTTTAATAATATTTTTTTAAAAAGTATATATATAGTTCATCTGTTGATAAAAAATAATAATTAAAAAAAATAAAAAAGTATATAGTTTATCTGATGATAAAAAATAATATTTTTTTAAAAAAAGTATATAGTTCATCTGTTGATAAAAAAAAAAATAATTATATAGTTTATCTGTTGATAAAAAATAATAATTTAAAGAAAAAAAAAGTATATAGTTCATCTGTTGATAAAAAATAATAATAATTTTTTTTAAAAATTATATAGTTCATCTGTTGATAAAAAATATAATAATAAAACTGCCAAATCAGTGCAGAAATGTTGTCCATATTTACAATGTAACGTCCACAAGTCTGTAACAAAGATGTAACAGATCAATAAGTAACACATTCTTTATTTCAATATCAGAATTTGTATAATTTCTAGAAACTTCTAGAAATTCTTACCTCATCTTTCAAAAATCATGAGTGTAATATCTCTGAAGTGTGTTTTTCACCTTCAACTTGAAGTTTAAGATTGTCAAAGTGTAAATAAAATTATTAAAAGAAAGAGAAAAAATTCTTTAGAAAGTTTGCAAAATTTTCAGAAAAGTATTAAATTATTTATTCTAATAAAAAGTATTTTGTAATTTTTTAATTAATAGAGAAAATTACATCTAAAATCATCAATTTAATTACAAAAATGTAGAATAAGATAATGACTAGATACGACCCCTGTGTAACATAGGTCTGAGACTACATCCGACCCCTGTGTAACATAGGTCTGAGACTACATTAGACCCAGGTGTAACATATGTCTGAGACTACATTAGACCCCTGTGTAACATAGGTCTGAGACTACATCCGACCCCTGTGTAACATAGGTCTGAGACTACATTAGACCCCGGTGTAACATAGGTCTGAGACTACATCCGACCCTGTGTAACATAGGTCTAAGACTACATCCAACCCCTGTGTAACATAGGTCTTAGACTACATCCGACCCCTGTGTAACATAGGTCTGAGACTACATTAGACCCCTGTGTAACATAGGTCTGAGACTACATCTGACCCTGTGTAACATAGGTCTGAGACTACATCCGACCCCTGTGTAACATAGGTCTGAGACTACATTAGACCCCGGTGTAACATAGGTCTGAGACTACATTAGACCCCTGTGTAACATAGGTCTGAGACTACACCCGACCCTGTGTAACATAGGTCTGAGACTACATCCGACCCCTGTGTAACATAGGTCTGAGACTACATTAGACCCCGGTGTAACATAGGTCTGAGACTACATTAGACCCCTGTGTAACATAGGCCTGAGACTACATTAGACCCCTGTGTAACATAGGTCTGATACTACATTAGACCCCTGTGTAACATAGGCCTGAGACTACATCCGACCCCTGTGTAACATAGGTCTGAGACTACATTAGACCCCACTGTAACATAGGTCTGAGACTACATTAGACCCCTGTGTAACATAGGCCTGAGACTACATCCAACCCCTCTGTAACATATGTCTGAGACTACATTATACCACTGTGTAACATAGGTCTGAGACTACATTAGACCCCTGTGTAACATAAGTCTGAGACTACATCTGACCCCTGTGTAACATAGGTCTGAGACTACATTAGACCCCTGTGTAACATAGGCCTGAGACTACATTAGACCCCTGTGTAACATAGTTCTGGGACTACATCAGACCCCTATGTAACATAGGTCTGAGACTACATCAAACCCCTATGTAACATAGGTCTGAGTCTACATCAGACCCTGTGAAACATAGGTCTTGGACTACATTAGACCCCCTTGTAACATAGGTCTGAGACTACATTAGACCCCTGTGTAACATAGGCCTGAGACTACATCCAACCCCTGTGTAACATAGGTCTGAGACTACATTAGACCCCTGTGTAACATAGGTCTGAGACTACATTAGACCCCTGTGTAACATAGGTCTGAGACTAGATCCGACCCCTGTTTAACATAGGTCTGAGGCTACATCCAACCCCTGTGTGACATAGGTCTGAGACTACATCCGACCCCTGTGTAACATAGGTCTGAGACTACATTAGACCCCTGTGTAACATAGGTCTGAGACTACATTAGACCCCTGTGTAACATAGGTCTGAGACTACATCCGACCCCTGTGTAACAAAGGTCTGAGACTACATTAGACCCCGGTGTAACATAGGTCTGAGACTACATTAGACCCCTATGTAACATAGGTCTGAGACTACATTAGACCCCTGTGTAACATAGGCCTGAGACTACATTAGACCCCTGTGTAACATAGGTCTGAGACTACATTAGACCCCTGTGTAACATAGGCCTGAGACTACATCCAACCCCTCTGTAACATATGTCTGAGACTACATTAGACCACTGTGTAACATAGGTCTGAGACTACATTAGACCCCTGTGTAACATAGGTCTGAGACTACATCTGACCCCTGTGTAACATAGGTCTGAGACTACATTAGACCCCTGTGTAACATAGGCCTGAGACTACATTAGACCCCTGTGTAACATAGGTCTGGGACTACATCAGACCCCTATGTAACATAGGTCTGAGACTACATCAAACCCCTATGTAACATAGGTCTGAGACTACATCAGACCCTGTGTAACATAGGTCTGGGACTACATTAGACCCCCTTGTAACATAGGTCTGAGACTACATTATACCCCTGTGTAACATAGGCCTGAGACTACATCCAACCCCTGTGTAACATAGGTCTGAGACTTCATTAGACCCCTGTGTAACATAGGTGTGAGACTACATTAGACCCCTGTGTAACATAGGTCTGAGACTACATCCGACCCCTGGGTAACATAGGTCTAAGACTACATCCAACCCCTGTGTAACATAGGTCTGAGACTATATCCGACCCTTCTGTAACATAGGTCTGAGACTACATCCGACCCCTGTGTAACATAGGCCTGAGACTACATCAGACCCCTGTGTAACATAGGTCTGAGACTACATTAGACCCCTATGTAACATAGGTCTGAGACTACATTAGACCCCTGTGTAACATAGGCCTGAGACTACATTAGACCCTGTGTAACATAGGTCTGAGACTACATTAGACCCCACTGTAACATAGGTCTGAGACTACATTAGACCCCTGTGTAACATAGGTCTGAGACTACATTAGACCCCTGTGTAACATAGGCCTGAGACTACATCCAACCCCTCTGTAACATATGTCTGAGACTACATTAGACCCCTGTGTAACATAGGTCTGAGACTTCATCCGACCCCTGTGTAACATAGGTCTGAGACTACATTAGACCCCTCTGTAACATAGGTCTGAGACTACATTAGACCTCTGTGTAACATAGGTCTGAGACTACATCCGACCCCTGTGTAACATAGGTCTGAGACTACATCAGACCCCTGTGTAACATAGGCCTGAGACTACATCAGACCCCTGTGTAACATAGGTCTGAGACTACATTAGACCCCTATGTAACATAGGTCTGAGACTACATTAGACCCCTGTGTAACATAGGTCTCAGACTACACTAGACCCCTGTGTAACATAGGTCTGAGACTACATTAGACCCCTGTGTAACATTGCCCTGAGATTTACTTAAAGAAAGAGTGTGAAGAAGGGAAACAAACTTCGCAGCTGTTTTGACGCATTACTTCCTTTCTTATCTGTTACAGACGCTCCTTCTATATAATGCGTCACGGTGCGGGTGTTCACACTACTACATATAAAGAGAGACTGTGTCTTCCTTGCTCTAGTTTATGGTCAATAATAGATTCTAGATATGCCACGCGACGTGTTATACGCCGCAGACTTGCTCATGGATAGTGCAAAGAAAGTGGCGAAAGAACGAACACAAAACTACAGCACGAAGAAATCAAAACAATGCGAGTGAACATCTGTGGGGAGGAACCACCGACGCAATGTTGGTCTTGAAACTTGGCACTAAGCTTATTTACCTCTTCATTTCCCTAGCTTTCCAACCATAAACTATGATTGGTTGACAGTAGCGAGGGTCAGCCATGTTCACAAAAAACGAAGAAAAGAACGGGAACAAACACACATTTATTTGAAAGATTTCGCAGGGGCTTGAACCCAGGACCTCCCGCGTGTAAGGCGGACGTTATAACCACCACACTACGAATCACATGTCATTCTGTGAAGGAACAACGCAAGAAACATTGCTTGTCTCGAAACATGCCCAACCCCTTTTGTACCCACTTCGATTGATTGGTCTACACCAGCCAAGGTCATTTGCCATGCTCATCTGCACATAAAATGAGGGGTGAGACTGCAATCAGGCTTATAAAAGAGTAAAGGGAAAAGACGTAAACAAGGTAAGGGTTAGCCTGACAGGACGTAACAAAAAAAGCTAACGTTTCGGCAAAGAGCCTTTTTTCAACGGACATACAATTTAATACAATACACAATTAAAACGAATATATAAAAATTAGGGCTGTTATCGATTAAATTAAATTTAATAGTTAACTTTTGAAAAATTACCGATTAATTAATCGACAATTTTGTTACAGTTAAAAATAAAGAAGTATGACGTCATTAAACTGAAAATTTCAAGGGAATAAAGAAAACAGGCGATTGATTTTTGTTTTTTGAGTTATTTTTAAACCATAGAAACCAATTTTTAAAAAAGTTCAATAAAATAGTAAATTTTAAGCCCTCGGATGAAAATTTCATATCAATTTAAAAATATAGAAATAGCATAGCTGTATAGAATTTTTTGATGATTAACAAAGGCATAAAGATCATCTTTTTATCCCAAGTTATGATTTTTTTCTCTGGTAAGACCTCATGACCACTTTTTTCACTGTTGTTTATTTTTTTAAAATTGCCTATAACTTAAGTATTTGATTCCAATTTAAAAAATATAATATTGTTAGGAGATATATTTAAATACTAGGGTATCACCCGTCATAAATGACGGAAGTTTTAAAAATCAATATATTTCAGCTTCAATCTCTTAATTTTGAACAAATGTTCATCAGAAAAACATCAATATATAAGCTATGGGCATTTTATGAAATTTTCAGTTTAATGACGTCATAAATCTAATTTATTTTATATTTTTTTGTCTTATTCATTTATTTCCAGTAACAATTTTAATCATTTTTGGTGCGCTGGTTTCTAAAATTAGTAGCGTCATCGGGACATAAATTGCAACTTATATATTTTTGTTGAGTATTTTTGGTGCGCAGCTATCTAAAAATAGTAGTGTGACGGACGTTACATTGAGAATTATATATATTTGATGATAAGTAGTTCAATATAACATCAATGAATTGTAATTTTTTTATCGTTAATTAATTAAAAACAATGTTTGTACGTAAAAAAACAAAACTATTATTAATAATTAATTTTTAAAAAATAAATTGAGAAAAAATTTTAAAACATTTTCTTTAATTGTAATAGCTATTTTATCGATTAAAATAATTTTAATCGATAAAGAAAATTATCGATTAATCGAGAAATTTATCGGTAATTTTCGCAGCCCTAATAAAAATATAAACTTAGCTGCGGTGAAATCCATTCTTCGATTCTTGACGCATTGGAATTCAGAAGCACCCACCCCACGTTTTTTAGTCATAATTATTTCCTAGTCCTAATTTAGTTTATCATTGAAAATAATGCATATTTGCATTGAAGTCACTCAAACTTAATCTAGATCTAAGAGTTTTTAAGTCTTTGTACTTGTGTTATTTGTGTCAGTAAAAACAATGTTTATTATAAATAACAGGTAATTTCAATATAAAGAAAATTTCTTGAACTGTATTTACTATCATTACTGTCTTGTATGTCTCGTAAATCATGTATGCTTTACTTTTCGATAGGACAATTCCATAAAATAAATTTTGCGCCCCTAGATTTTTGTACTCCCTGCATTTGCACGGACGGACGGTGCGTAAGTCCGGCTCTGTGGCCACCCTTGACTTATACCTTTAATGTCAATAGTCTTCACACAACTTTTCTTGGAAAAAGTTTGTTGCTAATAAAACCGAAACAAAAAATGTTTGTTGGTAATAAAACCGAAACAAAAAAGTTTGTTGCTAATAAAACCGAAACAAAAAAGTTTGTTGCTAATAAAACCGAAACAAAAAAAGTTTTGTTGCTAATAAAACCGAAGCAAAAAAAGTTTGTTGCTAATAAAACCGAAACAAAAAAAGTTTGTTGCTAATAAAACCGAAACAAAAAAAGTTTGTTGCTAATAAAACCGAAACAAAAAAAGTTTGTTGGTAATAAAACCGAAAAAAAAAAAGTTTGTTGCTAATAAAACCGAAACAAAAAAAAGTTTGTTGCTAATAAAACCGAAACAAAAAAGTTTGTTGCTAATAAAACCGAAACAAAAAAAGTTTGTTGCTAATAAAACCGAAACAAAAAAAAGTTTGTTGCTAATAAAACCGAAACAAAAAAAGGTTGTTGGTAATAAAACCGAAACAAAAAAAGTTTGTTGCTAATAAAACCGAAACAAAAAAAGTTTGTTGCTAATAAAACCGTAACAAAAAACGTTTGTTGCTAATAAAACCGAAACAAAAAAAAGTTTGTTGCTAATAAAACCGAAACAAAAAAAGTTTGTTGCTAATAAAACCGAAACAAAAAAAGTTTGTTGCTAATAAAACCGAAACAAAAAAAGTTTGTTGCTAAACCGAAACAAAAAAAGTTTGTTGCTAATAAAACCGAAACAAAAAAAGTTTGTTGCTAATAAAACCGAAACAAAAAAAGTTTGTTGCTAATAAAACCGAAACAAAAAAAGTTCGTTGCTAATAAAACCGAAACAAACGAAGTTTGTTGCTAATAAAACCGAAACAAAAAAAATTTGTTGCTAATAAAACCGAAACAAAAAAAGTTTGTTGCTAATAAAACCGAAACAAAAAAAGTTTGTTGCTAATAAAACCGAAACAAAAAAGTTTTACTGTGATTGATTGTAGCCCGCCATTATCATAAGCCGGGTCAAGGTCATGGATTCAATGTACAAGACTAAACTCATTCAGCTACGTCAGGGGCCTAAAACTTTTTGTCTGAAAGAGCCATCAACACCCCATGTATTTTCTGAGAGAGCCATAAACACCACATATTTTTTCTAAAAGAGAGAGCTATCAACACCAAATATTCTGTCTGAGAGAGCCATAAAAACCACATATTTTGTCTGAGAGAGCCATAAACACATATTTTGTCTGAAGAGCCATAAACACCACATATTTTGTCTGAGAGAGCCATTAAGATGAAATATTTTGTCTGAGAGAGCCATAAACACCACATATTTTGTCTGAGAGAGCCATAAACATCGCATATTTAGTCTGAGAGAGCCATAAACACGAAATATATTGTCTGAGAGAGCCATCAACACCACATATTTTGTCTGAGAGAGCCATCAACACCACATATTTTGTCTCAGAGAGCCATAAACACCACATATTTTGTCTGAGAGAGCCATAAACACCACATATTTTGTCTGAGAGAGCCATAAACACCACATATTTTGTCTGAGAGAGCCATGAAAACGAAATATATTGTCTGAAAGAGCCATCAACACCACATATTTTGTCTGAGAGAGCCATCAACACCACATATTTTGTCTCAGAGAGCCATTAACACGACATATTTTGTCTGAGAGAGCCATGAACACCACATATTTTGTCTCAGAGAGCCATTAACACGACATATATTGTCTGAGAGAGCCATCAAAACCACATATTTTGTCTGAGAGAGCCAAAAACCCCACATATTTTGTCTGAGAGAGCCATAAACACCACATATTTTATCTGAGAGAGCCATAAACACCACATATTTTGTCTAAGAGAGCCATAAAACCACATATTTTGTCTGCAAGAGCCATAAACACCACATATTTTGTCTGAGAGAGCAAAAAACAGCAGGTATTTTGTTTGAGAGAGCCATAAACACAACGTATTGTGTCTGAGAGAGCCATAAACACCACATATTTTGTCTGCAAGAGCCATAAACACCTATTATTTTGTCTGAGAGAGCAAAAAACACCAGGTATTTTGTTTGAGAGAGCCATAAACACCACGTATTGTGTCTGAGAGAGCCATAAACACCATATATTTTGTATTAGATAGCCATTAACACACCATATATTGTATGAGAGAGCCATTAACACCACATATTTTGTCTGCAAGAGCCATAAACACCTATTATTTTGTCTGAGAGAGCAAAAAACACCAGGTATTTTGTTTGAGAGAGCCATAAACACCACGTATTGTGTCTGAGAGAGCCATAAACACCATATATTTTGTATTAGATAGCCATTAACACACCACATATTGTATGAGAGAGCCATTAACACCCCATACATTTTCTGAGAGAGCCATAAACACCACATATTTTGTCTGAGAGAGCCATCAACACCACATATATTGTCGTAGAGAACCATTAACACCATATATTTTGTCTGAGAGAGCCATTTGTCACGGTCAGATGTTATGGTGTGAGATTGACTGAGCGAAAACGTAGGGTGAATGATAAACAAAGCGTGAACACCCGTGGACTTGAATACTCGCTCACCGGGTGTTCACAGGGGAGTGTGTAGAGATGTCAGGTGAGAGTGTCAAATGAGGGAACAGTGTGTAATAAGCAGGCAGAGGGACGAGGGAGAACAGATACAATTTTTTTGAGCGTGGACCAGGACGGTCATGTTTTTGTCGATATGTTGAGAGAGAGACAAACACAGTGAATGTATTCTATGATAGCTGCTACACTATATTGCTATGGATATACATATGTCTATATATGATGTAAATAAACGTCATTTTCTCTGTTGAGTTCAAGTCTCGTGACTACTTTTACAACTATACTGTACGCCTGATGTTATATCTGTGGTCAAAAAGGGTGGACCTAAAAATCCCCC
>MUZC01000545.1:152234-167217 GCA_002072015.1 Radix auricularia | reverse complement strand
CTCTTCTGTGTAGGAGTGTCTGTAACAGATAAGATACTGGCAGTACTAATCTTTAACTCAATGTAACTCTCTTGTGTAGGAGTGTCTGTAACAGATAAGATACTGGCAGTACTACTCTTTAACTCAATGTAACTCTTCTGTGTAGGAGTGTCTGTAACAGATACGATAATCGCAGTACTACTCTTTAACTCAATGTACCTCTTCTGTGTAGGAGTGTCTGTATCTAAAAAGATACTGGCAGTACTACTCTTTAACTCAATTTTACTTTTCTGTGTAGGAGTGTCTGTAACAGATAAGATAGTGGCAGTACTACTCTTTAACTCAATGTAACTCTTCTGTGTAGGAGTGTCTGTAACAGATAAGATACTGGCAGTACTACTCTTTAACTCAATGTACCTCTTCTTTGTAGGAGTGTCTGTAACAGATAAGATACTGGCAGTACTACTCTTTAACTCAATGTACCTCTCTTGTGTAGGAGTGTCTGTAACAGGATACGATAATCGCAGTACTACTCTTTAACTCAATGTACCTCTTCTGTGTAGGAGTGTCTGTAACAGATAAGATACTGGCAGTACTACTCTTTAACTCAATGTAACTCTCTTGTGTAGGAGTGTCTGTAACAGATAAGATAATGGCAGTACTACTCTTTAACTCAATGTACCTCTTCTGTGTAGGAGTGTCTCTAACAGATAAGATACTGGCAGTACTACTCTTTAACTCAATGTACCTCTTCTGTGTAGGAGTGTCTGTAACAGATAAGATAGTGGCAGTACTACTCTTTAACTCAATGTAACTCTCTTGTGTAGGAGTGTCTGTAACAGATAAGATACTAGCAGTAAAACTCTTTAACTCAATGTAACTCTCTTGTGTAGGAGTGTCTGTAACAGATAAGATAGTCGCAGTACTACTCTTTAACTCAGTGTAACTCTTCTGTGTAGGAGTGTCTGTAACAGATAAGATACAGGCAGTACTACTCTTTAACTCAATGTAACTCTCTTGTGTAGGAGTGTCTGTAACAGATAAGATACTGGCAGTACTACTCTTTAACTCAAAGTAACTCGCTTGTGTAAGAGTGTCTGTAACAGATAAGATACTGGCAGTACTACTCTTTAACTCAATGTAACTCTTCTGTGTAGGAGTGTCTGTAACAGATAAGATATTGGCAGTATTACTTTTTAACTCAATGTAACTCTCTTGTGTAGGAGTGTCTGTAACAGATAAGATATTGGCAGTACTATTCTTTAACTCAATGTAACTCTTCTGTATAGGAGTGTCTGTAACAGATAAGATACTGGCAGTACTATTCTTTAACTCAATGTAACTCTCTTGTGTAGGAGTGTCTGTAACAGATAAGATATTGGCAGTACTATTCTTTAACTCAATGTAACTCTCTTGTGTAGTAGTGTCTGTAACAGATAAGATACTGGCAGTACTATTCTTTAACTCAATGTAACTCTCTTGTGTAGGAGTGTCTGTAACAGATAAGATATTGCCAGTACTATTCTTTAACTCAATGTAACTCTTCTGTGTAGGAGTGTCTGTAACAGATAAGATACTGGCAGTACTACTCTTTAAATCAATGTAACTCTTCTGTGTAGTAGTGTCTGTAACAGATAAGATACTGGCAGTACTACTCTTTAACTCAATGTAACTCTTCTGTGTAGGAGTGTCTGTAACAGATACGATAATCGCAGTACTACTCTTTAACTCAATGTAACTCTCTTGTGTAGGAGTGTCTGTAACAGATAAGATACTGGCAGTACTACTCTTTAACTCAATGGTGAAGTTTCAACTAAGTCATTAACAATAATAATTACACTAATAATAACAATAATAACAACATTTAATGTTGTTTTTTATTACTTTATATTTTTTTCTTTTCTTTTGTTTTTTAAACTGCCAAAATAAAACAAAATGTGGATAAAAACCGATCGATTTCCGGCCACATCATGCGAGAGAAGGCTATTTAGACTGGTCAGTTTGATGATGACATCACTCAGTCGAGGGGATGTTTATTCAGAACTAGCCATCCCGCGTCGTAGAATACGCACACATTTAGAGACGGGTGACATTTTATGAAAGTTATTGTTAATGAAAGTGTGTGACTACTTTTCTGTCACTGAGAACAACGGAGAGCACGAAGTTATTATGCCAATGTTGAGAAACAAAGCGTATAGCCGTGTTGCGAAGAAAGTGGGAAATGAACGGGCACAAACACAACATTTTGAAAAATAATTAAAAAAGTAATGTCTAAGCTGGGGTTTGAACCTACGACCTTCTGCGTGTTAGGCGAATGTAATAAACACTACATTACGAAATACATGCTATTCTGTTGTTCTGAAAGAACAAAGTTATTGACCTCAATTGATCGTATTGTTGGCTTGGTCTCGATGATCCCCCACCCTCTGCACAAACTTTTCTTGCAAGCTGATTGGTCAGTGGGGCAGGAAGACAGCTTGGAAGTCCGGCATGGTTGAACCATAAAGAGAATTAGATATATAGTTGGTCAGTTTCATGTCAACAAACGTGAGATTATGTAAACTGATTGGTAAGTGGGGCAGGAAGACGGTTTGGTGTCCGGCATGGTTGAACCATGAAGAGAATTATATAAATAGTTGGTCGGTTTCATGTGAACAAACGCGAGATTATGTGAGAATTGCAAGATGGAGAAATGGGAAATAAATCCTAATTTATCCCCCAAAAAATTAAGTTTCTATTTAAAATTGTTACTTTTATAGCAAAGGAATTCTATCATTGAATTCATCTGATGCCAATTTTAATATCAAACAACATTATATTTATCGTGAACTAAATAAAGTAATACATTACACATCATTTGTCACTAGTCTGATGTATCACCAAGCAAGACCAGTCACTTCGATTCTGATAAAATAAAACAGTACTATTTATGGGATTACATTTAAAAAAAAGTTGACGATTTACCTCAACTATCTCAAAAGTCTTGACAACTAGTACCCAAGGTGAGACATGACATCGAGTGCACATGGTGAGACATGACATAAAATACATTCAGTACCCATGGTGAAACATGACATCAAAGACATCCAGTACCCATGGTGAGACATGACATTCAGTACCCTTGGTGAGACATGACATTCAGTACCCTTGGTGAGGCATGACATTCAGTACCCATGGTGAGACAGGACATTCAGCACCCATGGTGAGACATGACATTCAGCACCCATGGTGGGACATGACATTCAGTACCCTTGGTGAGGCATGACATTCAGAACCCATGGTGAGACAGGACATTCAGCACCCATGGTGAGACAGGACATTCAGCACCCATGGTGAGACATGACATCAAAAACATCCAGTACCCATGGTGAGACATGACATCAAAGAAATCCAATACCCATGGTGTCACATGATATCTAAGACATCCAGTACCCATGGTGAGACATGACATCAAAGACATTCAGTACCCATAGTAAGACATGACATTCAGTAACCATGGTGAGACATGACATCAAAGACATCCAGTACCCATGGTGAGACATTACATCAAAGACATTCAGTACTCATTGTGAGACATGACATCAAAGACATCCAGTACCCATGGTGAGACATGACAATCAGTACCCATGGTGAGACATGACATTAAAAACATCTAGTACCCATGGTGAGACATGATATTCAGTACCATTGCTGAGACATGACATTTAGTACCCATGGTGAGAAATGACATCAAAGACATCCAGTACCCATGGTGAGACATGACGTCAAAGACATCCAGTACCCATGGTGAGACATGACATCAATGACATCCAGTATTAATGGTGAGACATGACATCAAAGACATTCAGTACCAATTGTGAGACATGACATCAAAGACGTCCAGTACCCATGGTGAGACATTACATCAAAGACATTCAGTACCAATTGTGAGACATGACATCAAAGACACCCAGTACCCATGGTTAGACATGACATTCAGTACCCATGGTGAGACATGACATTAAAGACATCTAGAACCCATGGTGAGACATGATATTCAGTACCATTGCTGAAACATGACATTTAGTACCCATGGTGAGAAATGACATCAAAGACATCTAGTACCCATGGTGAGACATGACATTAAAGACATTCAGTACACCTGGTGAGACATGACATGAATGACATCCAGTATTAATGGTGAGACATGACATGAATGACATCCAGTACCCATGGTGAGAAATGACATCAATGACATCCAGTATTAATGGTGAGACATGACATGAATGACATCCAGTACCCATGGTGAGACATGACATCAATGACATCCAGTATTAATGGTGAGACATGACATCAAAGACATCCAGTACCCATGGTGAGACATGACATCAATGACATCCAGTATTAATGGTGAGACATGACATCAAAGACATCCAGTACACCTGGTGAGACATGACATCAATGACATCCAGTATTAATGGTGAGACATGACATCAAATACATTCAGTACCCATGGTGAGAAATGACATCAAATACATTCAGTACCCATGGTGAGAAATGACATCAAATACATTCAGTACCCATGGTGAGACATGACATCATAGACATCCAGTACCCATGGTGAGACATGACATCAAACACATCCAGTACCCATGGTGAGACATGACATCAATGACATCCAGTATTAATGGTGAGACATGACATCAAAGACATCCAGTACCCATGGTGAGACATGACATCAATGACATCCAGTATTAATGGTGAGACATGACATCAAAGACATTCAGTATCCATTGTGAGACATGACATTCAGTACCCATGGTGTCACATGACATCAAAGACAGCCAGTACCCATGGTGAGACATGACATTCAGTGTCCATGGTGTCACATGACATCCAGTACCCATGGTGTCACATGACATCGAAGAGAAACCTTATTGACGGCCCAACAAACATTACAATGGTTGTGTGTAATGAAAACTGTGGTGAAACCTGTAGCCTACTAGAATATGCATCTTCATCTACTAACGAAAGCATTGATAAACTAAAACCAAATTTAAATACAGATTCATTCCTGAAGAATAATCAAAACTGACAATAAAAACAGCCTTAGTTAAATCATAAAAACTTGAAACACTAGAGGATAGAAGAACCAAGATTAAGGTAGTAATTTTCATAAAACAATGAATTCTTAATTAGACATACAACACAAAGATAACTAAATACAATCCTCAGATAGACATAAAGGATAAAAACACCTTTTTTATTATGTATGTGGGAACAAACACAAATTCTCATTCTTCCCGCCATGAATTCAGGCTTGGAACCGGTTGCCTGACGAGAAACCTTATCAACATTTAAGACTCTAATTTGAATGCAGGACTAGACACAAACAATAGATAAGCGTAGGACGGTATAATCTTCTGTAGAGAAGGAGCACTGTAGAGAAGGAGCACCTGTGAATCATTAGGTAAGACCATCTTTTGAAAGAGCACATTTGTTTTTACATAACTGTTAGCATAGAGAATGCTTGGGCGCAATGATATCTCTCCGTCAAAATAGCTCATTTGTTTTTACATGACTGTTTCTAGAGAGAATGCTTGGGCGCAATGATATCTCTCCGTCAAAATAGCTCATTTGTTTTTACATGACTGTTAGTATAGAGAATGCTTGGGTGCAATGAAATCTATCCGGCAAGCACTACTTTAAAGCTCTCTACACCTAGTTGTGTCTCGGCCTTAATTTTTTGAAAGCTGTTGATAAAGCTGTTGAGCTCCCCGGCTAACGATGTTGACTTGATCCAGAACAGAGGAAAAAGTCATATTTTTTCAAGTCATAAGTCATATCTCTGGAACCGCCATTTCCAAGTTTCCTTTTTGGCTTAGCTAAATATTTGGTAAACAGCTGCCCCCCTCCCCCCACTACCCCTTACCCTACCATATTTGACCCGACAAGCGTTGCCAATTTGGCCACTACCGTGAATGCTTGTTTGCGGACGCGACACTTCGTCCGAGCGTCTTTTAACGCGAAATCGCCGAATGTTTGTCGGATCGATATGAGGTCAACTTTTGACGGGAAAAGCTTGCAGACTCTCGGAAGGTTGTTTGGAGTGCTGGTCAAGTATCTGAGATAGTCTGTATTCGTTATTAGGTAATAATATTTTATACAATGTTTTTAAATACACAAAATATAAATATAAATATTCTGCTTTTTAAAGTAGTTTTGTGTTGAAATTTAAAAACAAAATTTAGTTTTCATAAATACAAATAACAAGGCGTATCGGACGCAGATAAAACATTGGTCGATTACTCACTTTTCTTGAGATCGATGCTGGCCGCCTTTTACTTTAGTCCTCCTTGTTCTCTGTCTTAATAGGTTTGGCCAAACACTGCCCTCGCCCCCCGTCCCCGCTGACCACTCTGATGTGGTCATTTAGAGCGGCCCCTTTCGGAAACTGATACTCTTTGTGTTTATGGCCGCTGACCACTTCCTCCAATCAGCCGTCCACCCTGGCCTTAGGTCTGACCTCGTTATTTTTGACCACCACCCTCCCCCTACTCTTACCCTAAAAATTTCAGTTTTTTTTAATCAACAGCTTGTGCAACTGAAGGTACTCTGGTACTTTTGACGGTCAACGATTTGTGTTTTTATGTTTGGCTTGAATCAAATGTACGTTTTTATAAATGGACATTATAGTGACCAAGATGGAGAGATAAGAACATGGGTGTGTCATTTTGCAAATCTTTTTTTATTCGTAATTCAACACTTTTTTTTTTTTTTTGGACAAGGAAATTTTTTTTCTTGAGACAAGTCTATGTGATATCATTGAACTGTCTGACTGAACAGCCTACTTGCCCCCGGGTGATTGCACTGCCAGACAGTATTTCTTACATATTTCCTTGTAAAGATGTATTTTAAAAATATTAGTTTGATGATAAGTCAGAGGTCAGCACTTCACGGCAGATTAACGACCTCGTGTCTGACCTTTCTGTACTAGATCCAGGAGTCTAAGAACTTTTTTCTTAATCATCAGCACCAGCCGCTAGAGATTGATGGAAAAATGCCATCATTCACCTATAGACCATGAGCTCATCGACTACATATGATAGAACATGGCTGTCCCAATCCAGCCCGCGGGCCAAAACCGGCCCGACATATAATTTTAATAGGCCAACGGTCTATTTTTAACTCATCAATTGATTGACGTATTATTTCTGTAACAACTTTATATTTACGAGAAAAGTCAAACTTTTGAAAATAGCACAATGACGGTGAAAATCGATGACGTTTAATTTTTTTCAACGTGAAAATGGATTTTTTAAAATACGATGAAGATGTAAAATTGTTGATCATATATGCCGGCAGAAAAAGAAAGATTTTGCCAATGATTTTCTGTCCCAATACACTGTGGCTCACATAATTAAAGAAATCTAATCTGACCTGAAGACAGAATTAAAGAAATCTAAGACAGAATTAAAGAAATCTAAGACAGAATTAAAGAATCTAAGACAGAATTAAAGAAATCTAAGACAGAATTAAAGAAATCTAAGACAGAATTAAAGAAATCTATTCTGACCTTAAGACAGAATTAAAGAAATCTAAGACAGAATTAAAGAAATCTAAGACAGAAGAAAAGAAATCTAATACAGAATTAAAGAAATCTAATCTGACCTTAAGACAGAATTAAAGAAATCTAAGACAGAATTAAAGAAATCTAAGACAGAATTAAAGAAATCTAAGACAGAATTAAAGAAATCTAATCTGACCTGAAAACAGCACCACTTATGGTAGCACCACTCATAGCAGCACCACTCATAGCAGAAACACTCATGGCAGCACCATTCATGTCAGCACCACTCATGGCAGCACCACTCATGGCAGCATCACTCATGGCAGCACCACTCATGGCGGTACCACTCATGGCAGCCCCATCAGTTACAATATGTTAGTCCCCCCGTGCTCACGACTCATGGCAGCACCACTCATGGCAGCTGCACTCATGGCAGAACCAGTCATGGCAGCACCACTCATAGCAGCACCATTCATAGCGGAAACACTCATGGCAGCACCACTCATGGCAGATATAACTCACAATAAATATGTTTCCAATTGAATGTGCTTGGCTCTGTGTTGCAGAGATATCAAATGTCTAAAATAAACGTTTTCTTTGGCAGGATTAGTCTTGATTACTATCTCCAGATTTATTCTAGGACGAGACGGGTCAAATTACTATATAGGTCTTGTTTAAATTACATTGATTTTCACTTCTGTCACTGCAAATGCCTATTTTGTCTCATCTAGTATATATTGTATATGTCTATTTTTTCTTATCTAGTAAATACTGTAAATGCTTATTTAGTCTCATCTAGTAAATACTGTAAATGCTGTAAATACTGTAAATGTCTATTTTGTCTTATCTAGTAAATACTGTAAATGCTGTAAACACTGTAAATGCTTATTTTGTCTCATCTAGTAAATACTGTAAATAATGTAAATGTCTATTTTGTCTTATCTAGTAAATACTGTAAATGCTGTAAATACTGTAAATTCTTATTTTGTCTCATCTAGTAAATACTGTAAATACTGTAAATACTGTAAATACTGTAAATGCTGTAAATACTGTAAATGCTGTAAATACTGTAAATACTGTAAATACTGTAAATACTGTAAATACTGTAAATACTGTAAATACTGTAAATGCTGTAAATACTGTAAATGCTTATTTTGTCTCATCTAGTAAATACTGTAAATGCTGTAAATACTGTAAATACTGTAAATGCCTATTTTGTCTTATCTTGTAGATACTGTAAATGTTGTAAATACTGTAAATGCTTATTTTGTCTCATCTAGTAAATACTGTAAATACTGTAAATGATGTAAACACTGTAAATGCTTTTTTTGTCTCATCTAGTAAATACTGTAAATGCTGTAAATACTGTAAATGCTTATTTGTCTCATCTAGTAAATACTGTAAATGATGTAAATACTGTAAATGCTTATTTTGTCTCATCTAGTAAATACTGTAAATGATGTAAATACTGTAAATGCTTATTCTGTATCATCTAGTAAATACTGTAAATACTGTAAATGCAGTAAATACTTTAAATGCTGTAAATAATGTAAATGCTGTAAATACTGTAAATACTGTAAATACCATAAATGCTGTAAATGCTGTAAATACTGTAAATACTGTAAATACTGTAAATACTGTAAATACTGTAAATACTGTAAATACTGTAAATAATGTAAATACTGTAAATACTGTAAATACTGTAAATGCTGTAAATGCTGTAAATGCTGTAAATGCTGTAAATACTGTAAATTCCTATTTCGTCTTATCTAGTAAATACTGTAAATGCTGTAAATACTGTAAACTTTGTAAATACTGTACATACTGCTGACATTTTGAAATCAACTGACCAACTGACCCAGACACAGACCAATAACCCGAGGTTCACATTTTTCACAAGTTTTTTTTTCAGTGACCGCTCCACTGACCAGTCCGGGTCATTTATCTCACTTCATCATAGTTACCAAGTATCGACCTGTTGTCGGCTGGAAGGATCTAGAAGAAGAGATTGATGGGAAGGTTTCCCTTAAACTTATTATAGAAAGTTTTCGAACTTGAGTTGCCAATAGTTTAAATGTTTGAAGTATACACGTTTTTACTTTCGTTTTCTATATGTTGATTGGCTGGGGGCTATTTTGTTCCATGTCTGATTATATCAATGCCTGTATGTTATATGTCTGTCGCTTTAGAGCTTGTTTATTTCATGTCTGTATGTTATATGTCTGTCAGTTTATGTCTGTATGTTATATGTCTGTATGTTATATGTCTGTATGTTATTTGTCTGTCAGTTTATGTCTGTATGTTATATGTCTGTCAGTTTATGTCTGTATGTTATATGTCTGTCAGTTTATGTATGTATGTTATATGTCTGTCAGTTTATGTCTGTATGTTATATGTCTGTCAGTTTATGTCTGTATGTTATATGTATGTCAGTTTATGTCTGTATGTTATATGTCTGTCAGTTTATGTCTGTATGTTATATGTCTGTCAGTTTATGTCTTTATGTTATATGTATGTATGTTATATGTCTGTATGTAATATGTCTGTCAGTTTATGTCTGTATGTAATATGTCTGTATGTTATATGTCTGTCAGTTTATGTCTGTATGTTATATGTCTGTCAGTTTATGTCTGTATGTTATATGTCTGTCAGTTTATGTCTTTATGTTATATGTCTGTATGTTATATGTCTGTATGTTATATGTCTGTCAGTTTATGTCTGTATGTTATGTCTGTCAGTTTATGTCTGTATGTTATATGTCTGTATGTTATATGTCTGTCAGTTTATGTCTGTATGTTATATGTCTGTATGTTATATATCTGTCAGTTTATGTCTGTATGTTATATGTCTGTCAGTTTATGTCTGTATGGTATGTGTCTGTATGTTATATGTCTGTCAGTTTATGTCTGTATGGTATGTGTCTGTATGTTATATGTCTGTCAGTTTATGTCTGTATGTTATATGTCTGTCAGTTTATGTCTGTATGTTATATGTATGTATGTTATTTGTCTGTATGTTATATATCTGTATGTTATATGTCTGTATGTTATATGTCTGTCAGTTTATGTCTGTATGTAATATGTCTGTCAGTTTATGTCTGTATGTTATATGTCTGTCGCTTTAGAGCTTGTTTATTTTATGTCTATATGATAAATGTCTGTCAGTTCATGTCTGTATGTTAAATGTCTGTCAGTTTAGAGCTTGTTTATTTCAGGTCAATGTCAGTTTTTTGTGCCTATCTTTAGCAAAGCTTTTTTAACGTAATCTTTCAATACTGTGCTTTCATTGGTGTGGGAGAGCTTAAATTTAACGAAGAACGTTTATGTTTTTTTTGTTGTTGTTGTTTTTTTTTCAATTTTATTAAGTTTAATTTTAATGGATCAAGAAAAATTAATTTGGCTACAAGCAATTTTCTATTGATAAAATTGTATTAAATACTGTAACACATTTAATTTAAAGTTTGAAAGTTTATAAACATTTTTTAAAAGAAATTTAAAAAAAAAAAAAGAAAAACTGTATAATCCGTCATGTATCTAATGGTCAAGATTTAACAAGACAATATAAAAGATTGTAGATTTGAAAAAGCAATAAAAATGTCTTTACTAAAAAATAAAAAAAAATTCCTCTTATTTTGAACATCTATGTATTACATTCTACGTTTGCAGGTCAACATTTTTTTGAGTAATTTTTAAGAATGTTAATATAAACCATTTCTTGGTAATGTCAAGTTCATGGATCTCTTTCAACAATAAAAAGCATTTGTAAAATCTTCCTCGTAAAACTGCACAATAAACCCTAACCCTAACGCTAACCCTAACCCTAACCTTAACACTAACCCTAACCCTAACCCTAACACTAACACGATAAATGCGGAAATCACACTGCTTAATTTATTATTATTATTTTTATATTACTTTTTTATTATTATATATTTTAATTCAATTTTATTTTTTAATTTTTAAAAAAAATAATTGTTAATTTTTTTGTTTTATTATTATTATTTTTTTTTAAAAGGGGGGTGGGTGATTTTTAGAGCATTATAGGAAACAAGATAAAAGCCATATTTTTTTACTTTAAAAACAAATTAATTAAAAAGAATATCAGAAAAATATTTGATTTTCATGCCCAAATCAATTTGGCTATCACTAAAACAGTTTTATCTTTTAATGAGGATTAAATTTATTGGAAGGCAGCGATTACAGCTGTGAGGTGATTGTGAGGAAGTCGTCTACAGTCCATGGTTGTGAGGGGATTGTGAGGAAGTCGTCTACAGTCCATGGCTGTGAGGGGATTGTGAGGAAGTCGTCTACAGTCCATGGCTGTGAGGGGATTGTGAAGGACTCTTTGTTTACAGTCCGTGGCTGTGAGGGGATTGTAAGGAAGTCGTCTACAGTCCATGGCTGTGAGGGGATTGTGAAGGACTCTTTGTTTACAGTCAATGGCTGTGAGGGGATTGTGAGGAAGTCGTCTACAGTCCATGGCTGTGAGGGGATTGTGAAGAACTCTTTGTTTACAGTCCATGGCTGTGAGGGGATTGTGAGGAAGTCGTCTACAGTCCATGGCTGTGAGGGGATTGTGAAGAACTCTTTGTTTACACTCCATGGCTGTGAGGGGATTGTGAGGAAGTCGTCTACAGTCCATGGCTGTGAGGGGATTGTGAAGAACTCTTTGTTTACAGTCCATGGCTGTGAGGGGATTGTGAGGAAGTCGTCTACAGTCCATGGCTGTGAAGGGATTGTGAAGAACTCTTTGTTTACAGTCCATGGCTTTGAGGGGATTGTGAGGAAGTCGTCTACAGTCCATGACTGTGAGGGGATTGTGAAGGACTCTTTGTTTACAGTCCATGGCTTTGAGGGGATTGTGAAGGACTCTTTGTTTACAGTCCATGGCTTTGAGGGGATTGTGAATGACTCTTTGTTTAAAGTCCATAGCTGTGAGGGGATTGTGAAGGACTCTTTGTTTACAGTCCATGGGTTTGAGGGGATTGTGAAGGACCCTTTGTTTACAGGCCATGGCTTTGAGGGGATTGTGAAGGACTCTTTGTTTACAGTCCATGGCTTTGAGGGGATTGTGAAGGACTCTTTGCTTACAGTCCATGGCTTTGAGGGGATTGTGAAGGACTCTTTGTTTACAGTCCATGGCTTTGAGGGGATTGTGAAGAACTCTTTGTTTACAGTCCATGGCTTTGAGGGGATTGGGAAGAACTCTTTGTTTACAGTCCATGGCTTTGAGGGGATTGTGAGGAAGTCGTCTACAGTCCATGGCTGGGAGGGGATTGTGAAGAACTCTTTGTTTACAGTCCATGGCTGTGAGGTGATTGTGAGGAAGTCGTCTACAGTCCATGGCTTTGAGGGGATTGTGAAGGACTCTTTGTTTACAGTCCATGGCTTTGAGGGGATTGTGAAGGACTCTTTGTTTACAGTCCATGGCTTTGAGGGGATTGTGAGGAAGTCGTCTACAGTCCATGGCTGTGAGGGGATTGTGAAGAACTCTTTGATTACAGTCCATGGCTTTGAGGGGATTGTGAAGGACTCTTTGTTTACAGTCCATGGCTTTGAGGGGATTGTGAAGGACTCTTTGTTTACAGTCCATGGCTTTGAGGGGATTGTGAAGGACTCTTTGTTTACAGTCCATGGCTTTGAGGGGATTGTGAAGAAGTCTTTGTTTCCCTGACCAAAGTCGAGGGCCCTTCAGAGCTTGGTGGACTAAGGGAAAACAGCCACGGGCACAGATCCCTGCTTTCACTGAACAAGATTGGCACCCATGACCCTTGTTACATCAGCCGAGCATGCTTGCCGCTACACCACCGCTTGCCGCAACACCACCGCTTGCCGCTACACCACCGCTTGCCGCTATACCACCGCTTGCCGCTACACCACCGCTTGCCGCTGCACCACCGCTTGCCGCTACACCGTGCCTCTTCTTTCCGATGTCGAAAAAAGTTTATTTTAAAGAAATTTAAAAAGTATGTTTAAAAAAATGTTGCATCAATGTATGTCATTGAAGCTTGTCGAAAATGTCTTTCTTATTTCTTTTTTTAATACAAAAGACCTCAACTTCGGACCAACAAATATGAACTGTTTTAAAGCGATATTTAAAAAAAAGATATTAATGGTTAATCGACACCAGAAAGGGGGGGGGGCGAAAAACTATGGCTCTCGAGCAACATGTGGCTCTATTGTTGGTTTTTATATAATAAAAATATACTTGGGGCCCCGGCCCCCAGTGTGTGATACTTTATATATATATACTTTTTGCATGTTAACATTTCGGGAGTGAGCACAACAACTTTCCATATTTTCATGTTTCTACCTACACAGGAAGTTGGAGAATTAGTAAGGAGTAAATTTTTAAAATAGTAAAACAAATTACCTTTGGGCCCCCGGCCCCCAGTAAGTAAAAATTTAAAAATTGTTTTCATCTGTTATCATCGCTGAAGTCTACAGAAAAACTACCCAAATATGCATGGTTGTACCTACACGGAAAATAGGAGAATTAGTGATTTTCAGTTTTCATAAATCTCATATAAGGAAGAAACTTTATTAGGGCCCGAGAAATTGATAATTTAAATATTGTTTTCATCTGTTACCATTGTGGAAGTGTACTCAACAAATTCGCAAAGTTTCATGCTACTGCCTCCGCGGGAAAAAGGACAATTAGTGATTTTCATATTTTATATAGTCCATGTAATGGAAAAAACGTCTTTGGGCCCCCCGCCTCCCATGAGTGTAATTTTTTTTAAAAATTGATCGTCGCTTTAGGCTACTCAACAAATTTGCAAGTTTCATGCTTCTACCTATTCGGGAGAGTGGAGAAGTAATGATTTTCAGTATTTTAAAAAAATAGTTTTGGGCGCCCGGCCCCCATAATTGTGAATTCTATAAAAAGAAAGTTATTCCAATATTCGGAGCAAGAGGCTACTAATAACTTACCAAAGTTTCATGCTTCTACCTAACGGAAAGTTGGAGAATTAGTGATGAGTCAGTTTTTAATTATAGAAAAAAATACATTTGGGCCCCCGGACCCCAGTAAGTGATAATTTAAATATTGTTTTCAGCTATTACCATCGTGGAAGTGTACTTAACAACTACCCAAAGTTTCATGCTTTCACCTACACGCAAAATATAGAAGAATTGTGATTTTCAATTTTTATATAGCTCATATAAGGAATTTTTTTTAAAAATGGGCCCCCTTACCCCAGAGGTGGTCACCTGGGTCACCTGGGGTTAAAACATAGACTATGACCTATTCTGGTTCAAACTGGGGTATCATGCAAAATTTCAGCACACTAGGTCCAACGGTGTGGGATTGTATTGGTAACAAACAAACTTTCAGCTTTATATATTAAATAATTAATTATTAATTATTAATAATAGTTTTTTTACGTACAAACTGTTATAATTAAAAAAAAGATTTTGAAAGTATAAACTTTAAAATAAGCATTAAGCAATAAGG
>MUZC01000545.1:99348-113371 GCA_002072015.1 Radix auricularia | reverse complement strand
AATCTTAATCAACATGACTTGACTGTATCAAGTATCCTTTCTGTCAAATTTAAAATAAATGCCTTAAAAACTGAGTTCAGAAGAAAGTTGTTTTGTGCTCCTCTCTAACTGCGATGTCGAGAATTTGATGCATTCAATAAAGTTAGTGAATACTTTTGACTAATTTTAAATGGACACATTTATTATTATATTTAGAATGGCCAGAGGCGTGTGACCAAAAACCAATCGAAAAACTATAGCAAACTTAAAACTTTTATTATTGTATCAAATAGATTCCCCTCCCCAAACCCACCCCCAAATGGATATTCGGTGTCGTTTTGACTTAAAATATCAACATAAAATCCTATTCAGATCGTTTTAGACACTTGTCCTGTTTGTAAAACTTACTAGTAGCAGTTTCGGGGGGGAGGGGGGATAACCGACAAAACAAAATTTCGCAGACTCCTGCCGCGAGTGAACTGCGGTTACATCACAAAAGCTTTGATGTCAACATCAAACGACGTAGGGTTACAATTTCCTATGTTCTCTTGTGAATTCTCAAATTTAAGAATTATAATTATATTTAATTTTCGTGTCTTGTTAACTTACGCCAACCGGCGTCTGATAGCCTATCGACCGGCACTTCGAGAAGCATTGAATTAAAATTTTAAAAAGTCATTAAATAAATTTTAAGTGACCAAATATTTCAGTGGAAGTTTTATTTAAAGTTACCCTTTAGATGTGACGTCACATTTCTTCAACCCCCTCCCTCCCCCACGTCACGCATCGTCACAAAAGTGGGACCCCCCTACCCCTAGGTGTGTGACGTCATTTATGGACGGCCCCTTAGCAGAACCACATCTCATTTTAACCCCTCCACATATCACTTTTTCTTTTCCGCACATAGCCTTTGTCCCAATGAGTATGAGTATGTATAGAGAACTGATTACATTACGGTTAAAAAAAAAAGCCCGATGTCAGCAATACAAGTGCAACATTTGAAACAGCAAACAGTGTGTGACCTCTGAACTTTGAGATACCAAATTATGTCGTTCATTAGTTATTTAAGTCAACCCAGCAATCAGTTTATTACGCACTGAAATTGCACACCGTTTTAAGGGTAAATTAAAATCTTTTCTATGCATGAATTCTGGGCTCTATTTTGATCTAATCATGGTATCTTAGGCTTATCTAACAATTTAAATTACAAAATAAAAATATATCTAATCTCCAAGGATCTCTCAATGCATAGTACATTGACTGAATTGGTTATATACACAGTTGTTTAATCTGCTATATTCCTCGATAAGCAATCAACAATAATTGTTTGTATGTATCAATACTGAGACATTCAGAGAGAGAGAGAGAGAGAGAGAGAGAGAGAGAGAGAGAGAGAGATGTATGTTACAGAGTAGATTGAGGAGTTTAGAGAATGTTGCAAGGTGTTAGAGAGTTTCAGGAATGCTGCCTAATTACGGATTAAATAATTACGCCCAGAATGACGTCATTTAAACCTAATTTTATTACGTTTTAACCGCGTCAAAATAATGTTTTGAAACACGAGCAAAATTAAGGATAAATATTTAAGGCCCGGGTCCCCACCCCTACCTCTGTAACGTAAACGGCCATTCGCTGTCAGCTGAGTTGATCGACTTCAACAATTCCATAATCTTTCGATCGTGTCTGCAAGGTTAGTTTAACAATTCGTTTCAACTGAAGTCAAGCCTCTAGTCGATCAAGAGATGTGCTCTAGACATGCATGAAGTTATCATTGTTTTCTTTTCCTTGAAATATCAGTCAAATGTATTTACAAAATCAATGACACAATATTTCTTTTAATGATTCACGTAACTTATGGGTAACTTACTGCCATTTATGCAATCATTATGATATGAATGGTTATTTAATTATAATATGTATGTTATTATCTCCATGTAATGCGCCGTGAGCCTGGGTCCTTTACGGGGATATAGCGCTATAGAAATGATCAATTATTATTATAATTTTATAAACACACATTAAATTTACAAAAAATATAACAATTTCCGAAGGTGAGAAAGAAATTGTTTAGCATCTTTGACTTGATGTGATGAAATTATAACAAGTAAAAGTAACAAAGTGGAATAGTCATTGGGACGATAGTAAGACATCTAAACGCATTTGATTTAAAGTCCTACATCTAAAGTTGGTCGAAAGTCCTACATCTAAAGTTGGTCGAAAGTCCTACATCTAAAGTTGGTTGAACGTCTTACATCTAAAGTTGGTCGAAAGTCCTACATCTAAAGTTGGTCGAAAGTCCTATATCTAAAGTTGGTCGAACGTCTTACATCTAAAGTTGGTCGAAAGTCCTACATCTAAAGTTGGTCGAACGTTTTACATCTAAAGTTGGTCGAACGTCTTACATCTAGAGTTGGTCGAACGTCTTACATCTAAAGTTGGTCGAAAGTCCTACATCTAAAGTCAGTCCATCGAACCTCCTACATCTATAGTCAGTTGATCAAACTGAAAGCTGTATCGTCATTGCGGGTTGAAATGATGCAAGTAAAGAAATAGAGAGTAAGTGGCAAGAAAAGGGAGTTGAGATTTAGAGATATGCAAGGTCCAGATGACAAAGGTCAGGATTATGGCTATAGAACAGTCCAGATTAAGATTAAGAAGATGCATTAAATAACGATGATGTCTGGAGATAATGGTGCAGGACAAAAGGTCACGTGACCTTTTTAATGTCCCGCTCGGAGTTGACAAGGAAAAATGTATTCAAATAAATAGTTAGATCTATAAGGAGACAATGGGGGGGGGGGGGGGGGGGGGGGGGGGNNNNGTTGGGGAGGGCTTTATGATGTTCATATGTTAACGGATTCAAAATGTATGGATATCTAGGGCGTAATAAAATATACATGGTAAGGGCGTAGTAATATATAGATGGTTAGTGCGTAATAATGTACAGTTTGGTAGGGCGTAATAATATATAGATGGTTAGTGCGTAATAATGTATAGATGGTTAGGGCGTCAGAATATATAGATAGTTAGGGCGTAATAATGTACAGATTGGTAGGGCGTAATAATATATAGATGGTTAGGGAGTAATAATGTTTAGATGGTAGGGCGTATTAATGTAAGTTTGGCTAGGGTGTCAGAATGTATAGATGGTTAGGGCGTCAGGACGTATAGCTGTTTAGAGTGTCAGAATATATAAATGGTTAGGGCGTCTGAATGTATAGATGGTTAGGGCGCTAGAATGTATAGATAAGTTAGGGTGTCAGAAGGTATAGATGGTTAGGGCGCTAGAATGTATAGATAAGTTAGGGTGTCAGAATGTATAGATGGTTAGGGTGGCATAGTGTACAGCGGCAGGGGCGTCATAATGTGGAGAGGCCAGACGAAGTTCAGCCAGTTAAAGCCCTGCCAAGATCGATCAGGGACATTATCGACGTGTTAGGGCGGGGGTGGGTGGCCAGCCAACATGAATTACTGTATTGAGAAACTGGGGCTCTAGGAAACGTGGATTAAAGGCAGGATTAATTTCGGAGGGCAATGGGACACATATAGAGGCGTGGGATTAAAAGGAGGATTAATTCCGTAAGGCATGGGGACCAAGCTGGAATTTTGGGATGCAGAAGAGGATGTAAAGCTAGGTCGTAATGTTGTAAGCTGAATGTGAGGCGGAAATGAAAGTGTAGTGCCTGTTGGTGGGAAAGTGTTGATACGGTGGGTTGGTGGGAAAGTGTTGAAACGGCGGGTTGGTGGGAATGTGTTGATACGGCGGGTTGGTGGGAATGTGTTGATACGGCGGGTTGGTGGGAATATGTTTATACGGCGGGTTGGTGGGAATGTGTTGATACGGCGGGTTGGAATATAAGTCAGTCGTCTTTCACGGATGTTAGAGCAAAAATTTCAATTCTTACTGAGTTTATCAAAGCCAGACGGCCAATCTTTAACATTAATGGGTATCAAAGACAGACGGCCAATCTTTAACATTAATGGGTATCAAAGCCAGACGACCAATCTTTAACATTAATGGGTATCAAAGCCAGATGACCAATATTTAACATTAATGGGTATCAAAGACAGACGGCCAATCTTTAACATTAATGTTTATCAAAGACAGACGGCCAATCCTTAACATTAATGGGTATCAAAGCCAGATGACCAATCTTTAACATTAATGGGTATCAAAGACAGACGGCCAATCTTTAATATTAATGGGTATCAAAGCCAGACGGCCAATCTTTAACATTAATGGGTATCAAAGCCAGATGACCAATATTTAACATTAATGTGTCTCAAAGACAGACGGCCAATCTTTAACATTAATGGGTATCAAAGCCAGACCAATATTTAACATTAATGTGTATCAAAGCCAGATGACCAATATTTAACATTAATGTGTATCAAAGACAGATGACCAATATTTAACATTAATGTGTATCAAAGACAGATGACTAATATTTAACATTAATGTGTATCAAAGACAGATGACCAATATTTAACATTAATGTGTATCAAGGACAGACAGGAACACTTACAAACTTGACACTTTCATGGCTGATGGGAACACTTACAAACTTGACACTTTGATGGCTAATGGGAACACTTACAAACGTGACACTTTCATGGCTGATGGGAATACTTACAACCATGACACTTTTATGGCTGATGGGAGCACTTACAAACTTGACGCATCATGGCTAATGGGAACACTTACAAACGTGACACTTTCATGGCTGATGGGAATACTTACAAACGTGACACTTTCATGGCTGATGGGAACACTTACAACCATGACACTTTCATGGCTGATGGGAACAATTACAAACTTGACGCATCATGGCTGATGTGTACACTTACAAACTTGACGCATCATGGCTGATGGGAACACTTACAAACTTGACGCATCATGGCTGATGGGAACACTTACAAACTTGACGCATCATGGCTGATGTGTACAATTACAAACTTGATGCATCATGGCTGATGGTAACACTTACAAACTTGACACTTTCATGGCTGATGGGAACACTTACAAACTTGACGCATCATGGCTGATGTGTACAATTACAAACTTGATGCATCATGGCTGATGGGAACACTTACAAACTTGATGCATCATGGCTGATGGGAACACTTACAAACTTGATGCATGATGGCTGATGGTAACACTTACAAACTTGACACTTCCATGGCTGATGGAAACACTTACAAACTTGACACTTTGATGGCTGATGGGAACACTTACAAACTTGATGCTTTGATGGCTGATTGGAACACTTACAAACTTGACGCATCATGGCTGATGGGAACAATTACAAACTTGACGCATCATGGCTGATGGGTACAATTACAAACTTGACGCCTCATGGCTGATGGGAACCCTTACAAACTTGACACTTTCATGGCTGATGGGAACACTTACAAACTTGACACTTTCATGGCTGATAGGAACACTTACAAACTTGACACATTCATGGCTGATGGGAACACTTACAAACTTGACACATTCATGGCTGATTGAGCTTAGTTGTAAAGAAAACTGACCGTTACGCTTCCTTAAATCCCAGTCCATCCGATCTTATTTTTCTTGGAAGAGAGTTTGCGCTAAGCGACTCCATTGCATCCTATGCAAGTTTGATGAGCATTCGCCCTGTTCCTGTTGATATGCGCACAGTCGCTCCCCACCCCCAAACAGCCCCGCCCTTGCGCTTCATCGATGGAGTGGTTTAAATTCCGATGCACTAACGGAATTAGGCCGTTTAATCACAGAGTCAGTCAATGGGTAAACATAATTGCAAAAGTATCGACTGAATCCTTAATCACGGTACAAGCCGAGATGAAAGTAATCGATACCGCCCCGTCCAGGGCCGTGTGTATATGTGTGTGTGTGTGTGTGTGTGTGTCTGTGTCTGTCTGTCAGGCGCGGGATGCCTGTTACGAGGCACCAATCAACAACAACACATCAAGTGGAGGGAAACGGACACAGCGATTTCCGGATATTATGTGAACGCTCCCGGCTTGTCCATCCACAATGGCGGACTAATGGCTGGTCTGGTTCATTTTTATTTGGGTTTTTTTTTTCAAAGTCTCTTTGAAGGTTTGTCGTTTTCGTTAGATTGTGTTGAATTTTTCAACGTTTAAAGATTGAAGAATTTGGACTGGATTGTTGACTGTAAGGAAAAACTACTTGGAGTTTCAGTCAATGTATTGAACTCTTTTGAGTTTGAGACTTTTTTGTTGTTCCAAAGGTAAGTAACTGTGGGTTGATCTTTTCGACTTAAAAAATCAGAAAAAAAAATTAATGTTTTTCTAAATATTTCAAAGTACTCAGAAATTATCTTTGTCATGCCGGCTGTTTTCTGTGATGTTAAACTAATGAAGATTCTCCATTTGACCAATGTGGGGTTGTTTGTTGTTTGTTTGGTTGTTGGTTTGTTTTTGATTAACTATTCTTTTAAACATTAAAAAAAATGAAAAACGCATATAACTTGGATCAAAAATTAATGTCAAAATAAAAATTTAGTAAAAATGATCCGAATTTTAGCTCCAAGAAATATAATCCTAGAGAAAGCGACCAGATAATAAAATGACTTTTTTCCTCAAAAGCTTTTCACAAAAACTTTGTTAGGAACTAGAATTTTCTTGACAAACTTCTAAACTTCATTTGTTAAAAATATCTAGCACTTTAGTTTTCCACAAGTGATCATCGGAGTTTTAAAATCTCAAATCAGTTTCTGCGCTTGATGCTTAGAGTGTAACGGACGTAGGCACGTCCGGTTGGTCAGACTGTTATTAACAATACCAGAGATATTTACACATAAAATTAATCAGAAGGTTTACATGGTGATTAAATTACCTGGTTATAAGGGATACGAATTTCAAGTTCGTTAACAACGAAACAAACCAATACAAACCAAACAACGAGAGAAACCAATACAAACCAAACAACGAAACAAACCAATACAAACCAAACAACGAAACAAACCAATACAAACCAAACAACGAAACAAACCAAACAACGAAACAAACCAATACAAACCAAACAACGTAACAAACCAAACAACGAAAGAAACCAATACAAACCAAACAACAAAACAAACCAAACAACGAAAGAAACCAATACAAACCAAACAACGTAACAAACCAAACAACGAAACAAACCAAACAACAAAACAAACCAATACAAACCAAACAACGAAAGAAACCAATACAAACCAAACAACGTAACAAACCAAACAACGAGAGAAACCAATACAAACCAAACAACGAAAGAAACCAATACAAACCAAACAACGAAACAAACCAATACAAACCAAACAACGAAAGAAACCAATACAAACCAAACAACGAAAGAAACCAATACAAACCAAACAACGTAACAAACCAATACAAACCAAACAACGAAAAAAACCAATACAAACCAAACAACGAAAGAAACCAAACAACGAGAGAAACCAATACAAACCAAACAACGAAAGAAACCAATACAAACCAAACAACGAAAGAAACCAATACAAACCAAACAACGAAACAAACCAAACAACGTAACAAACCAAACAACGAAACAAACCAATACAAACCAAACAACGAGAGAAACAATACAAACCAAACAACGAGAGAAACCAATACAAACCAAACAACGAAACAAACCAATACAAACCAAACAACGAAACAAACCAATACAAACCAAACAACGAAACAAACCAAACAATGAAACAAACCAATACAAACCAAAAAAACGTAACAAACCAATACAAAAACTAAACGAAAGAAACCAATACAAACCAAACAACGAAACAAACCAATACAAACCAAACAATGAAACAAACCAATACAAACCAAACAACGAAACAAACCAATACAAACCAAACAACGAAACAAACCAATACAAACCAAACAACGAAACAAACCAAACAATGAAACAAACCAATACAAACCAAAAAAACGTAACAAACCAATACAAAAACTAAACGAAAGAAACCAATACAAACCAAACAACGAAAGAAACCAATACAAACCAAACAATTCAACAAACAAAAACAAACCAAACAACGAAGTCCGTTGTGAAAAGATGATGTTGGCATAAAGATCTCAATAAATAACGAAATCATTGCGAAATGACCACCAACGTTGACAGTGACGTCTAGACAGAGACAAGCACAGACCAGACCAAGACAAACACCAGACCACACCTAACTGGTATCACAGCGCCAACCTGATATATGTGTCAAAATTATGTTGCAACTATTTCTTAAATATCATGTAGTGGCGACTAACGGTAGATCCGTATTTGTTGGTGCAATTTTTATTATTTAGTTGTTTTCTATTAAGTCATTTTGTTGTTTTTTCTCTGTTGATGTCTCATTTGTTTATGTCACATGTGCAAGCTACACATCTAATTGTATTTACAAACTCGTATTCTTCGTATAATTGGTAACACATTTTGACTTTTTTTCCCACGTAACTTCGTTTTGAATAAGGTAGTTCATTTCTAAAACCGGAAAACGTCATAGCGCATTTCGTAATGTTCTTTTTTTAGATTACATTTTAGCGAAACAAAGTTTTGAGGCATAAATACAGTCAAATCACTATGTTCTCAAAATTGTTAGCTTAGTAAAATTACGAAATTGTTTTTTATTTTGCAAGTCCCATAAGATGTCTTAAATTAACGAAGAATTAAAAATAAACTGATGAGATCATTCATTCTCAATATGCCTCCATTCACGAATTGACTCGTATCTTTTATTAATTTTTTAATGAATGTGTCCTTACAAAAGATAAATTTATATAAAAATATTTCTATTATTTGATTTCCGCCATATTATGAACATCCCTATACAATAATTTTTATTGATACCATTCATTGAGGTAATAGTACACAGTAATAGGATCTCAAAACTTTGGCAGTCGGCCATGGGTTATAACCAGGCCACAATGGTCAGGCATGGGATGGGGGGTGTGGGGGGGACTTAGGGTTTACTGTTGTCGTAAGGTCGAGTAGCAAGATTTATAGGCACATTAGTGTTTTGAACCCTTGGTTTTTATAGTAATGGGGTTGATCCCTTGGTTGGTACAGTAATGGGGTTGATCCTTTGGTTGGTACAGTAATGGGGTTGATCCCTTGGTTGGTAGAGTATTGGGGTTGATTGATTGGTTGGTACGGTAATGGGGTTGATTGATTGGTTGGCACAGTAATGGGGTTGATTGATTGGTTGGCACGGTAATGACGTAGACCCCTTGGTTGACAAAGTAGGTTCTTGGTCTTCAGTTTCGAGAGAGTCACTCCGTTTAGTTTTATTCTCTTGTTTTTGATTAAACTCATGGTGATGTTGGCTCATGGTGATGTTGGCTCATAGTGCTGTTGGCTCATGGTGATGTTGGCTCATGGTGATGTTGGATGATTGTGATGTTGGCTCATGGTGATGTTGGATGATGGTGATGTTGGTTCATGGTGATGTTGGCTCATGGTGATGTTGGATGATGGTGATGTTGGCTCATGGTGATGTTGGCTCATGGTGATGTTGGCTCATGGTGATGTTGGATGATGGTGGTGTTGGCTCATGGTGATGTTGGCTCATGTTGATGTTGGCTCATGGTAATGTTGGCTCATTGCGATGTTGGCTCATGGTGATGTTGGCTCATGGTGATGTTGGATGATGGTGGTGTTGGCTCATGGTGATGTTGGCTCATGGTGATGTTGGCTCATGGTGATGTTGGCTCATGGTGATGTTGGCTCATGGTAATGTTGGCTCATGGCGATGTTGGCTCATGGTGATGTTGAATGATGATGGTGTTGGCTCATGGTGATGTTGGCTCATGGTAATGTTGGCTCATGGCGATGTTGGCTCATCGTGATGTTGGATGATGGTGATGTTGGATGACGGTGATGTTGGCTCATGGCGATGTTGGATCATGGTGATGTTGGCTCATGGTGGTGTTGGCTCATGGTGATGTTGGATGATGGTTATCTTGGCTCATGATGATGTTGGCTCATGGCGATGTTGGCTCATGGCAATGTTGGCTCATGATGATGTTGGCTCATGATAATGTTGGCTAATGGTGATGTTGGCTCATGGTAATGTTGGCTCATGGCGATGTTTGCTCATGGTAAAGTTGGCTAATGGTGATGTTGGATCAGGGTGGTGTTGGCTCATGGTGATGTTGGCTCATGGTGATGTTCGCTCATGGTGACCTTGGCTAATGGTGACCTTGGCTCATGGTAATGATTGCTCAAGGTGACCTTGGCTCATGGCGATGTTGGCTCATGATGATGTTGGCTCATGGTAATGTTGGCTCATGGTAATGTTGGCTCATGGCGATTTTGGCTCATGGTGATGTTGGATGATGGTGATGTTGGATCATGGTGGTGTTGGCTCATGGTGATGTTGGCTCATGGTGATGTTGGCTCATAGTGAGATTGGTTCATGGTGACCTTGGCTCATGGTGATGTTGGCTAATGATGATGTTGGCTCATGATGATGTTGGCTCATGGTGATGTTGGCTCATGATGATGTTGGCTCATGGTGATGTTGGCTCATGGTGGTGTTGGCTCATGGTGATGTTGACTAATGATGATGTTGGCTCATGATGATGTTGGCTCATGGTGATGTTGGCTCATGGCGATGTTGGCTCATGATGATGTTGGCTCATGATGATGTTTGCTCATGGTGATGTTGGATCATGGTGGTGTTGGCTCATGGTGATGTTGGCTCATGGTGATGTTGGCTCATGATGATGTTGGCTCATGGTGATGTTGGCTCATGATGATGTTGGCTCATGGTGATGTTGGCTCATGGCGATGTTGGCTCATGATGATGTTGGCTCATGGTGATGTTGGATCATGGTGGTGTTGGCTCATGGTGATGTTGGCTCATAGTGAGATTGGTTCATGGTGACCTTGACTCATGGTTATGTTGACTCATGGTGATGTTGGCTAATGATGATGTTGGCTCATGGTGATGTTGGCTCATGGTGATGTTGGCTCGGAAATTATGGCCAACTTAAACTTTCCTAGGCCTTTGTTACTAGCCACGAAAACGTTAAAGAACAATTTTAAAGCTTTTGAATATCGGAGCTTGTCCACTATATCCATAAATGGTAGAAAAGATTACGATCTGAAATTGAATCATCGCCAAAACTTTTTTTAAAACTATCATGATAATCATTTACACTAATTTTTTCCCTACCAAACTTAAAGCCACTATCAAAAGCTTCAAAGGGCAAGGCTTATTCTGAGAGGAAACGTCTGGGCTACTCCACGGAACAGATGTATGATATTGTATCAGATGTGGGTTCATACAAGCAGTTCATTCCTTGGTGCACTATTTCTAGCGTGTATGACTTGCGTCCAACGGTTGCAAGGCAAAAATTGACATAAGCTTGTCTCCCCTGCAAGAGAAATATATTTCAACTATAATTAGTCCGACTTAATCTAGTACTTTCTGAGTGCACCGATGGTAGGTTGTTTACACAGATTGTAATTATATGGCAGTTTAGTCCAGGGTTGTCTGGAAATCCAAATACCTGCACTCTAGATTTTTCGGTAGTGTTTGAATTTCGATCACTGTTACATTCACAGCTCGCCCCTGTGTTTTCTGTATGACACAGTAAATACGATGGCCAATGCTTTTCCCAAGAGAGCAAGAACTCTACATGGAGCAGAATCTATCAAAATTCAGAAACCTTAAGTTATAGACTCTACCACTTAGTGGATGTAACAGACATTGGGTGCATCTTCGAAATATTCTTTATGTAGATAATAGCGACATTTGTTCTTGAAACATTTTTTGTACATGAATTCTTGACCTGATGTACACAATGGTCGAGAGTCTAATAATTTAGACATGTTATGGTTTTATTAGCGTTCTGTAAGATTATCTTTATTGAACACATTAATGACAACAACATGGCAAAAATGGTTTGTTTTTATTGTTAGCATTGGTATATTTATTATTACGGCAACAAGCATGGCAAAAAATAGTTTGTTTTTATTGTTAGCATCGGTAGATGTATCATTACGACAACAACCATGGCAAAAAATGGTTTGTTTTTATTGTTAGTATCGGTAGATTTATTATTACGACAACAACCATGGCAAAAAATGTTTGTTTTTATTGTTAGCATCGGTAGATTTATTAGTTTACAGCTAAGTTGTGATAGATATATGTTGACATAAAATTTGTATAATAATTTTGTGTGATTTTAGAACATTACAAAATAATTGACTTTATTAGTAGATTGATTTATCGGAATATAATACATTTTAATTTTTTAGAATGCACTTCAACATATACATGTAAAGTATTTCTCAGAGCTTTATGAAATTCCTTGACGTTCTGCTTTCTTCCTGGACTTTAAAGAAAGCGTTTGGTCCTTACATATCCTTAAGAATTTTAGTTTTACTGAGGGTGGGATGAAAAATTTCATTGTTGATTAAATTACCATAATCTAAAAATAAATTCCAGAAGGGAAAAAAATATCTGGACTTTGGACTCATTGGTAACAAAGCGCTCTCAAGACATACGTACCAAGTCATTATGTTGTTCTCTTATTTCTGGATGACTCATGATCAACGCTCTTGTCATTTTGGCTCCTACGCTCTTAAGCCAAATACACCTACTGTCTCTTAACAATTTAGCAATACTTTTTTTCTCAATATTTAAAAAAAAGATTTAATCCCTATAAAAAAATTGAGCCTAGAAATCGCTCACTAACACATGTTCTCATTAAACATCTGTATCCTAATTAATTTATTTTAAAAAGAAAAAAATTGAAAAATAACTAGGGCTGCGGATATAATCGATTAATGATAACATATTAATAATGACATTTAAAATTAGGACATAGCAATGAGGACATAGAAATGAAGACATACAAATGATGACAAAGAAATGAGGACATAGAAATGAGGACATTGTAATTAGGACATAGAAATGAGGACATAGAAATGAGGACATAGAAATGAGGACATAGATATGAGGACATAGAAATGAGGACATAGAAATGAGGACATGCAAAAGAAGAGAAAAAATGATGACAAAGAAATGAGGACATAGAAATGAGGACATTGTAATTAGGACATAGAAATGAGGACATAGAAATGAGGACATAGAAATGAGGACATAGAAATGAGGACATAGAAATGAGGACATAGAAATGAGGACGAGATTCATGACTTTACACTGGAAACACACATGCATCCATCCATTCACAATGTATCCATGACTTTCTGTACATTGGTTCAATGATCCACCCATCTACAATATATCCATGACTAACTGTACCTTGACTCCATGATCCACCATCCACAATGTATCCATGACTATCTGTATCTTGACTCCATGATCCACACATCCACAATGTATCCATGACTTTCTCTACATCAGCCTACATGATCCTCCATCCACAATGTATCCATTACTTTCTCTACATCAGCCTACATGATCCTCTATCCACAATGTATCCATGACTTTCTGTACATTGGCTCCATGATCCCCCATCCACAATGTATCCATGGATTGCTGTACATCAGCCTACACGATCCACCATCCACAATGTATCCATGGATTGCTGTACATCAGCCTACTGGATCCACCATCCACATTGTATCCATGGATTGCTGTACATCAGCCTACGCCTACTGGATCCACCATCCACATTGTATCCATGGATTGCTGTACATCAGCCTACTGGATCCACCATCCACATTGTATCCATGGATTACTGTACATCAGCCTACACGATCCACCATCCACAATGTATCCATGGATTGCTGTACATCAGCCTACACGATCCACAATCCACAATGTATCTATGGATTGCTGTACATCAGCCTACACGATCCACCATCTACAATGTATCCATGGATTGCTGTACATCAGCCTACATGATCCCCCATCCACAATGTATCCATGGATTGCTTTACATCAGCCTACATGATCCACCATCCACAATGTATCCATGGATTGCGTACAGCAATCCATGTAAACTATTTGACAGAAATCAATTTTGAGGAAGATTTCAGAATCGCCTCCCCCCTTCACCCCCTCCCCCC
>MUZC01000545.1:72960-98313 GCA_002072015.1 Radix auricularia | reverse complement strand
AGTGGTGGGTTATGTTAGTGGTGGGTTGTGTGAGTGGTTGGTTATGTAAGTGGTGGGTTGTGGTTGATTGAGTTCTATACATGAGCTATCAGATCATAAAAATGTTGATTGAGTTCTATACATGAGCTATCAGATCATAAAAATGTTGATTGAGTTCTATACATGAGCTATCAGATCATATATTTTGTTATAAGAGGTTTTAGACTATATGGTATTGATTTTGTGCACGCAGATGAGACAATAAATGAGGGTATATGAGGTATTAGACAATAAATGGGTTTATTGGTATATTAGGTATTAGACAATAAACGGGTTTTTGGTATATGAGGTGTTTGACAATAAATGGGGTTTATTTTGGTATATGAGGTATTAGACAATAAATGGGGTTTATTTTGGTATATGAGGTGTTAAAAATTACCTGTATTTGACATTGGTTGTATTAAAAAATAAAATTGTTTCTTTGATGTGTGAGGCATGAAACAATAAATTCGATTTGTGTAGGCTATAATTGGCGTTTATTGTCACTGGTATTAAACTTGGCTTTTATTATATTGAGCTCGTTACAGCAGATGTGTGTGTGTGGGGGGATTTACTTTATCAAGTCTTAACCCCATATCATTTCCTTTTCTCCCACAACCCCCCTCCCACCTCAATTCAACACTTCAACGAAGCACTCATTTGACAACCTTTCATTTGGAACCACTTCACCAAGTTCGGAAATCCTTCACACATCCCCAACCCTTCCCCCCTCCCCCTACTGTCTATATACCCTTAATGATGTTGTGTTTCCCGTATACGTATCGACCCAAGGCGATTCTCAGCTTCCTTCTCTACATCACCAGCATTCTAACTGAAGCCTCTATCACCAACATTCTATCTCCTGTCTCTATCACCAACATTCTATCTTCTGTCTCTCCTCTATTACCAACATTCTATTTTCTGCCTCTATCACCAACATTCTATCTTCTGCCTCTATCACCAACATTCTATCTTCTGTCTCTCCTCTATCACCAACATTCTATCTTCTGTCTCTCCTCTATCACCAACATTCTATCTTCTGCCTCTATCACCAACATTCTATCTTCTGTCTTTATAACAAACATTCTATCTTCTTCCTCTATCACCAACATTCTATCTTCTGTCTCTCCTCTATCACCAACATTTTACCTTCTGCCTCTATCACCAACATTCTATCTTCTGTCTTTATAACAAACATTCTATCTTCTTCCTCTATCACCAACATTCTATCTTCTGTCTCTCCTCTATCACCAACATTCTATCTTCTGTCTCTCCTCTATCACCAACATTCTATCTTCTGCCCCTATCACCAACATTCTATCTTCTGCCTCTATCACCAACATTCTATCTTCTGCCTCTATCACCAACATTCTATCTTCTGCCTCTATCACCAACATTCAATCTTCCGTCTCTCCTCTTACATCACCAACATTCTATCTTCTGTCTCTATCACCAACATTATATCTTCTGCCTCTCTTCTTACTTTCAATTCTCAACCAGGCACTCGTCCACCACCCCACCACCCCACCACCTCCTTTAATTTGACCCATCAGAAGACAGATGGACGTAACGACCGGAAGTGCAGTGGTGCGTAGTGGCGTCCGTCTGGTTTGCCCGTCTGGGCCGATCTGATCGGCCTTTTGTCTCCCTGACCTCCGATGGTCGCTGACGGTAGAGCTGTACATTCTCACGTCCGATATTTTGGTGTTTATTCCTTACCGCATAGGAGATGTCTAGTGGTAGGTGTTAGGAGATGTCTAGTGGTAGGTGTTAGGAGATGTCTAGTGGTAGGTGTTAGGAGATGTCTATTGGTAGGTGTTAGGAGATGTCTAGTGGTAGGTGTTAGGAGTTGTCTAGTGGTATGTGTTAGGAGATGTCTAGTGGTAGGAGATGTCTAGTGGTAGGTGTTAGGAGATGTCTAGTGTTAGGACATGTCTAGTGATAGGTGTTTCGATTCGAAGAGCTGGGGTCTTCTTTTTCTAATTTGTATTTCTTGGTGCAAGGCTTAGTGGCCCACTTGTTGAGTTGCACGTAAATGTGTCAATAACTACTGGCTTAAGCTCTGTTCCAGTATACAACCAGCTGCAGACATGGGCAATGCAAAATTCATGTACGAAAACATCAAAAAGGCAACTGGCCCCTTGACGTCAAAAGTTTCTCCCCTAAAGTCTAAAAGTGGTTAAATTATTCAAGACCAGGCAGCACAGCTAAAACGGTGGGTTGAGCATTCAACAGTTACTACAGTCTCCAGCATCGCTCTAGATAACATCCCAGATATGCCACTCATGGAAGAACTTGATGTCGTGCCCACACAGGAAGAGCTGAGCAAAGCCATTGACAGCCTAGCTTGTGAAAAAGCGCCAGGTAATGATGGAATACCACCAGAGGTTCTAAAGAGTGGCAAGACAGCTCTACACCAACCATTGCACGATATTCTGTCCCTCTGCTGGGAACAGGGCTACATCCCCCAAGACCTAAAGGAAGCAAATATAGTGACACTATATAAAAACAAAGGTGATAGGAGTAATTGCAATAATTATCGCGGCATTTCACTCCTTAGTATTGTAGGAAATACCTTTGCCCGCGTTATACTAACACGTTTACAGAGCCTAGCATACCGTGTCTATACAGAATCTCAGTGCGGTTTCCGGTCCGGTCGGTCTACCATAGACATGGTGTTCTCCATACGATAGCTCCAGGAAAAATGCAGAGAGCAGCAGATGCCGCTATACATTGCCTTTGTGGACCTTACAAAAGCCTTCGACTTAGTCAGTCGCAACGGGCTATTCCAAATACTGGCAAAAATTGGCTGTCCCCCTCACCTACTTGCCATCATCAGACAGTTCCATAAAAATATGCTTTGCACAGTTTCGTTTGATGGAGCTAAGTCAGAGGCCTTCCCTGTCAGCAGCGGAGTTAAACAAGGTTGTGTACTCGCACCAACACTCTTCGCAATATTCTTCTCTGTACTTCTTCGATACGCATTCAAGGATAGCAGTGAGGGAATCTGGTTACATACCAGAGCGGATGGAGGACTTTTCAACACTGCCCGCCTCCGAGCAAAGACCAAAACGACGGATGTCCTAATTCGTTAGCTACTATTTGTGGATCATTCGGCACTAACAGCACATACAGAATCTGGTTTGCAACAACTCGTGTCAAGCTTCTCCAAATGCCTGCAAAGAATTTGGTCTGCAAATCAGCTTGAAAAAGACAAACATCATGGCCCAAGACACTCGACCTCCTCCTACCATAAATATCGATATTGAAAACTTGGAGGTTGTGGACAGCTTCACCTAATTGGGATCCAAGGTCTCCAATACACTGTCGATTGAAGAAGTAAAACAGTAGAATTGGCAAGGCAGCTGCAACAATGGCTAAACTAAATAAGCGGGTCTGGCAAAACTCCAAGCTAACAAAGAAAACCAAACTGTGCGTCTATCGAGCCTGTGTCATCAGTACACTACTATATGGGAGCGAGACATGGACCACTTACACATCACAAGAGCGCAAGCTTAACAGCTTCCATTTGAGATGCCTGCGTCGCATCCTTGGTATTAAATGGCAAGACAAAGTATCTGATAGTGAAGTCCTAACGCGTGCCAATACCCAAAACATGTTCTCAATTCTTAGTGAAAGACGCCTGAGGTTGCTAGGACATGTCAAAAGAATGAACCCCGGCCGCATCCCGAAAGACCTCCTATATGGTGAACTTGTTTCAGGAAAGAGGAAAACAGGTCGCCCGCGCTTGCGATTTAAAGATGTCTGTCAAAGGGACATAAAAGCAGCCAAAATACATACAAGTGACTGGGAGTGTAAGGCAGAAGACCTATCTACGTGGCGCACAGTTGTCAAAGAGGGCGTCATAGTAGCCGAGGAGCGAAGAATGGAGGAGGCTTCAGACAGAAGAGCTAGGAGAAAGGCCAAAACATTTGGAAGCACAGAACTCGTGTGTAAAAACTGTGGTAAAGACTGTCACTCAAGGATAGGACTGCACAGCCACTCGAGAAAATGCAACCCAACCCAACGGTGATGCACCATCATCTCACGAGACGGAATGATGCCGAGTGATAGGTGTTAGGAGATGTCTAGTGGTAGGTGATAGGAGATGTCTACTGGTAGGAGATGTCAAGTGGTAGGTGTTAGGAGATGTCTAGTGGTAGGTGTTAGGAGATGTCTAGTGATAGGTGTTAGGAGATGTCTAGTGGTAGGAGATGTCTAGTGGTAGGTGTTAGGAGATGTCTAGTGGTAGGTGTTAGGAGATGTCTAGTGGTAGGTCTTAGGAGATGTCTAGTGGTAGGAGATGTCTAGTGGTAGGTGTTAGGAGATGTCTAGTGGTAGGTGTTAGGAGATGTCTAGTGGTAGGTGTTAGTAGATGTCTAGTGGTAGGTGTTAGTAGATGTCTAGTGGTAGGTGGTAGGAGATGTCTAGTATTAGGAGATGTCTAGTGATAGGTGTGTCAGGCCGTATAAAAACCGTTGTGTCTTAACACTTCGTGTTTTTGTCAACTAATTGGTGTAAAGAATACGACGGGCAAATGATTCTATCTTCCTTGCTTGTCCGAACTGTCTTTTATACCATCAGTATAAATAATTCTATCTTGCTTGCTTGCCCGAACTGTCTTTTATACAATTAGTATAAATCTGCAATAACGGCCCCTTATCTAATGAGATACATTACTGCAATATGGGTCCCTTAATATTATGAGGTATGTTAGTGCATATGTATACGAATTCCTTGTTATTTTGTTCATGGGGTTATCAAGACTATAGATTATTCAGTGTCGGAAGGTAATATTATATAATATAACTATAGAAATATTCTGATATTTGTAATATTCTATAATACCACTCTGGAAATATTTGCATATTTGTAATATTCTTTAATACAACTATAGAAATATTCGGATATTTGTAATTTTCTATAATACAACTATTGAAATATTCTGATATTTGTAATTTTCTATAATACAACTATTGAAATATTCGGATATTTGTAATATTCTATAATACAACAATTGAAATATTCGGATATTTGGTAATTCCGCGCATGCTCTAGCCCGGATGCACGTGCTGGGTCATTAAATACGTAGCACGTAAAATGAAAGAAGCCGATTTGTTTATCGTGGTTGTGTGAGTGGTGGGTTGTGTTAGTGGTAGGTTGTGTGATGGTGGGTTGTGTAAGTTGTGTTAGTGGTGGGTTGTGTGAGTGGTGGGTTGTGTGAGTGGTGTGTTGTGTGAGTGGTGGATTGTGTGAGTGTTGGGTTGTGTGAGTGGTGGGTTGTGTGAGTGGTGGGTTATGTGAGTGGTGGGTTGTGTGAGTGGTCGGTTGTGTGAGTGGTGGGTTTTGTGAGTGGTGGGTTGTGTGAGTGGTGGGTTGTGTGAGTGGTGGTTTGTGTGAGTGGTGAGTTGTGTGAGTTATTTTTTGTGTGAGTGGTGGGTTGTGTGAGTGGATTGTGTGAGTGGTGGGTTGTGTAAGTGGTGGGTTGTGTGACTGGTGGGTTGTGTGACTGGTGGGTTGTGTGATTGGAGGGTTGTGTGAGTGGTGGGTTGTGTGAGTGGTGGGTTTTGTGAGTTGTGGGTTGTGTGAGTGGTGGGTTGTGTGAGTGGTGAGTTGTGTGAGTGTTGGGTTGTGTGATTGGTGCGTTGTGTGAGTGAAAGGTTGTTTGAGTGGTGGGTTGTGTGAGTGGTGGATTGTGTGAGTGGTGGGTTGTGTGAGTGGTGCGTTGTGTGAGTGAAAGGTTGTTTGAGTGGTGGGTTGTGTGAGTGGTGGGTTGTGTGAGTGGTGGGTTGTGTGAGTGGTGGGTTGTGTGAGTGGTCGGTTGTTTGAGTGGTGGGTTGTGTGAGTTGTGTGAGTGGTGCGTTGTGTGAGTGAAAGGTTGTTTGAGTGGTGGGTTGTGTGAGTGGTGGGTTGTGTGAGTGGTGGGTTGTGTGAGTGGTGCGTTGTGTGAGTGGTAGGTTGTGTGAGTGAAAGGTTGTTTGAGTGGTGGATTGTGTGAGTGGTGGTTTGTGTGAGTGAAAGGTTGTTTGAGTGGTGGATTGTGTGAGCGGTGGTTTGTGTGAGTTGTGTGAGAGGTGGGTTGTGTGAGTGGTGGGTTGTGTGAGTGGTGGGTTTTGTGAGTGGTGGGTTGTGTGAGTGGTGGGTTATGTTAGTGGTGGGTTGTGTGAGTGGTTGGTTATGTAAGTGGTGGGTTGTGTGACTGGTGGAGTTGTGTGACTGGTGGGTTGTGTGAGTTGTGTGAGTGGTTGGTTGCGTAAGTGTCGGGTTGTGTTAGTGAAAGGTTGTTTGAGTGGTGGTTTGTGTGAGTGGTTGGTTGTGTGAGTGGTGAGTTGTGTGAGTGTTGGGTTGTGTTAGTCGTGGGTTGTGTGAGTGGTGGGTTGTGTGAGTGGTGTGTTGTGTGAGTGGTCTGTTTTGTGACTGGTGGGTTGTGTGACTGGTGGGTTGTGTGAGTGGTGGGTTGTGTGACTGGTGGGTTGTGTGAGTGGTGTGTTGTGTGAGTGGTGGGTTGTGTGAGTGGTGTGTTGTGGGACTGGTGGGTTGTGTGACTGGTGGGATGTGTGACTGGTGGGTTGTGTGAGTGGTGGGTTGTGTGACTGGTGGGTTGTGTGAGTGGTGTGTTGTGTGACTGGTGGGTTGTGTGAGTGGTGGATTGTGTGACTGGTGGGTTGTGTGAGTGGTGTGTTGTGTGACTGGTGGATTGTTTGACTGGTGGGTTGTGTGACTGGTGGGTTGTGTGAGTGGTGGGTTATGTGAGTGGTGTGTTGTGTGAGTGGTGTGTTGTGTGACTGGTGGGTTGTGTGACTGGTGGGTTGTGTGACTGGTGGGTTGTGTGACTGGTGGGTTGTGTGAGTTGTGTGAGTTGTGGGTTGTGTGAGTTGTGGGTTGAGTGAGTGGTGCGTTATGTGAGTGAAAGGTTGTTTGAGTGGTGGGTTGTGTGAGTGGTGGATTGTGTGAGTGGTGGGTTGTGTGAGTGGTGGGTTGTGTGAGTGGTGGGTTGTGTGAGTGGTGGGTTGTGTGAGTGGTGGGTTGTGTGAGTGGTCGGTTGTGTGAGTGGTGGGTTGTGTGAGTGGTGGTTTGTGTGAGTTGTGTGAGTGGTGGGTTGTGTGAGTGGTGGGTTGTGTGAGTTTTGTGAACGGTGGTTTGTGTGAGTGGTGGGTTGTGTGAGTGGTGGGTTGTGTGAGTGCTGGGTAGTTTGAGTGGTGGGTTGTGTGAGTGTTGGGTAGTTTGAGTGGTGGGTTGTGTGAGTGGTGGGTTGTGTGAGTGGTAGGTTGTGTGAGTGGTGGGTTGTGTGAGTTGTGTGAGTGTTGGGTTGTGTTAGTGGTGGGTTGAGTGAGTGGTGGGTTTTGTGAGTGGTGGGTTGTGTGAGTGGTGGGTAGTTTGAGTGGTGGGTTTTGTGAGTGGTGGGTTGTGTGAATGGTGGGTTGTGTGAGTGGTGGGTAGTTTGAGTGGTGGGTTTTGTGAGTGGTGGGTTGTGTGATTGGTAGGTTGTGTGAGTGGTGGGTATTTTGAGTGGTTGGTTTTGTGAGTGGTGGTTTGTGTGAGTGGTGCGTTGTGTGAGTGGTGGGTAGTTTGAGTGGTGGGTTTTGTGAGTGGTGGGTTGTGTGAGTGGTGGGTAGTTTGAGTGGTGGGTTTTGTGAGTGGTGGGTTGTGTGAATGGTGGGTTGTGTGAGTGGTGGGTATTTTGAGTGGTTGGTTTTGTGAGTGGTTGTTTGTGTGAGTGGTGGGTTGTGTGAGTGGTGGGTAGTTTGAGAGGTGGGTTTTGTGAGTGGTGGGTTGTGTGAGTGGTGGGTAGTTTGAGTGGTGGGTTTTGTTAGTGGTGGGTTGTGTGAGTTGTGGGTTGTGTGAGTTGTGGGTTGTGTGAGTTGTGTGAGTGTTGGGTTGTGTGAGTGGTGGGTTGAGTGAGTGGTGCGTTGTGTGAGTGGTGCGTTGTGTTAGCTGTGTGTGTGGTGGGTTGTGTGAGTGGTGGGTTGTGTGAGTGGTGGGTTGTGTGAGTTGTGTGAATGGTGGGTTGTGTAAGTGGTGGGTTGTGTGAGTATTGGGTTGTGTGAGTGGTGGGTTGTGTGAGTTGTGTGAGTGTTGGGTTGTGGTAGTGGTGCAGCAATGTCTTGGGCTGTAACCATGAGAAGATGTTCTACAAAGTTGTTTATTTGTAATTAGCCATTTGTTGTGCATGTTTGGCGAGTAGACAAGTGTTTTAGATCGTGGTGCAAGACTGCCACAGATTGGTGTTTATAAGTGCCTGGTCGCATCGAAATTGTAAGAACACAGGTGGGCGTGTGACTGTGGGGTGGTGGTCATGTGTGCAAGTGGTACAGGTGGTACAGGTGGTACTGGTGGTAAAAATGGTACAGGTGGTACAGGTGGTACAAATGGTACAAATGGTACAGGTGGTACAGGTGGGTACAGGTGATACAAATGGTACAGGTGGTACAAATGGTACAGGTGGTACAGGTGGTACAAATGGTACAGGTGGAACAAATGGTACAGGTGGAACAGGTGGTACAAATGGTACATGTGGAACAGGTGGTACAAATGGTACAGGTGGTCCTTTGTACAGGTGGTACATGTGGTACAAATGGTACAAATGGTACAGGTGGTACAGGTGGTACAAATGGTACATGTCGTACAGGTGGTACAAATGGTACAGGTGGTACAGGTGGTACAAATTGTACAGGTGGTACAGGTGGTACAAATGGTACAGGTGGTACAAATGGTACAGGTGGTACAAATGGTACAGGTGGTAAAAATGGTACAGGTGGTACAGGTGGTACAAATGGTACAGGTTGTACAGGTGGTACAAATGGTACAGGTGGTATAAATGGTACAGGTAGTACAAATGGTACAGATGGTACAAATGGTACAGGTGGTACAGGTGGTACAAATGGTACAGGTTGTACAGGTGGTACAAATGGTACAGGTGGTATAAATGGTACATGTGGTACAAATGGTACAGGTGGTACAAATGGTACAGGTGGTACAAATGGTACAGGTGGTACAAATAGTACAGGTGGTACAGGTGGTACAAATGGTACAGATTGTACAGGTGGTACAAATGGTACAGGTGGTATAAATGGTACAGGTGGTACAAATGGTACAGGTTGTACAGGTGGTACAGATGGTCATGTCTACAGGTGGTACAAATGGTACAGGTGGTATAAATGGTACAGGTGGTACCAATGGTACAGGTGGTATAAATGGTACAGGTTGTACAGGTGGTACAAATGGTACAGGTGGTATAAATGGTACAGGTGGTACAAATGGTACAGGTTGTACAGGTGGTACAGATGGTCATGTCTACAGGTTGTACAGGTGGTACAAATGGTACAGGTGGTATAAATGGTACAGGTGGTACAAATGGTACAGGTGGTATAAATGGTACAGGTTGTACAGGTGGTACAAATGGTACAGGTGGTATAAATGGTACAGGTGGTACAAATGGTACAGGTTGTACAGGTGGTACAGATGGTCATGTCTACAGGTGGTACAGGTGGTCATGTCTACAGGTGGTACAGGTGGTCATGTCTACAGGTGGTACAGGTGGAATCATAGGTATAATAGGTACAATAAGTACATTCTAAACATACTAGTACTCGTGTTGTCTTGATGTTGTATAAACATTTATTATACACTTAAAACAAAGTTCCCTATTATAACAAAGTTCACTGTTATAACAAACTTCAATGTTATAACAAAGTTCGCTATTATAATAAAGTTCACTATTATAACAAAGTTTACTGTTATAACTAAGTACATTAATATAACAAAGTACACAATGTGTGTATTTCAGTGCAACCTTTAACAAAGAGTAGATCTAACCCCAATCGGTACGTTCCTAAAATGAGTGTCTATAATTTTTATTTGCTACTTCATTAATCCTAAACAGTTTTTATTGTAAATAAATCTTAGATAAAACATTGTTGATAGATTTTTTTTTTGGATTAAAAAATTAAAAGTTGTCTTCAGATATATCTATCATTGCGTGCTTAGAATTAGCCAATAGGAAGTTTGCGCGTCAAAGACACTATTGTTGTTTTTATTATTTTTTTTCAAAGTTTTATTAAAATGTCATATTATGCAGAGTTATGTTGCTAGTTAAAAGTTAAAATACATACTTTTTTAAAACTCCATCTATGCACGTGTGTTTTACAATTATGACCTATACAATATGTCACATGAACCAAGTAAAAAGGTCACATGTTTGTAACATGAACCAAGTCAAAAGGTCACATGTAACATGAACCAAGTAAAAAGGTCACATGTAACATGAGCCAAGTAAAAAGGTCACATGTTTGTAACATGAACCAAGTAAAAAGTTCACATGTTTGTAACATCAACCAAGTTAAAAAGGTCACATGTAACATGAACCAAGTAAAAAGTTCACATGTAACATGAACCAAGTAAAAAGGTCACATGTTTGTAACATGAACCACGTAAAAAGGTCACATGTTTGTAACATGAACCAAGTAAAAAGGTCACATGTTTGTAACATGAACCAAGTAAAAAGGTCACATGTTTGTTCATTGAATTTTTTTCCGTAATGAAAAATCCACCGCTTAACTTGTGCTGATATTTAAATAATCACTCTTGCCAGATTTTTATCCCCTCCTTATCAACGATGTCTGAAAATAATCGAGCGTATTGTATCATCGAATCCTCAAAAGTACTCGACTAATCATTATTCTCCGGGTTCACTAAGGCATCCCCCGTCTCTGTTTACTCGCACCTCCCCCTAAATTTCCGGGAATAAAGCCCTCGCCGTGGTCTCAAAGCGGCTCAAACTCTAGAGGTGCCCCCGACGTGATCTGGGGGGAGATTTTGGCACTTTTTGTAACGGTGAAGGTAATCGATATCTGTAATAGTATTACACAGTTCGTTACGGGCAAATGCTGGTGGCGCTCCTGGCTGAAAATATTGAAGTATCGCTGTAATTGTAGAGTCAATACATTGAGATTTATCTTTCAGAGTTTTCGTTAGTATCGATAAGAGAAATGATCGCATTTCATTATGACACGAGCAAGTTTGTGAAGGAAAAGTATCGAGAGAAGTTTTGTTCTACGAATATCGGCTCTGACGCCAGAGATAATGATGTCCCATATGTAACACACGTGTAAGCAGAGTGTGCCATGAAGGTATATTTAAAATTACCTTTTGTTACCCAATCACTTTTTCAGTGGATAATTCTGTTACTTGGTAATTTGAGTACCAAGGGTGTTCGATGTGGTACCAAGGGTGTTCGATGTGGTACCAAGGTTGTTCGATGTGGTACCAAGGGTGTTCGATGTTGTACCAAGGGTGTTCGATGTGGTACCAACTACCAAGGGTGTTCGATGTGGTACCAACTACCAAGGGTGTTCGATGTTGTACCAAGGGTGTTTGATGTTGTACCAAGGGTGTTCGATGGGGTACCAAGGGTGTTCGATGTTGTACCAAGGGTGTTCGATGTGGTACCAACTACCAAGGGTGTTCGATGTGGTACCAACTACCAAGGGTGTTCGATGTTGTACCAAGGGTGTTTGATGTTGTACCAAGGGTGTTCGATGGGGTACCAAGGGTGTTCGTTGATATTTTGTGGAGCATCAAAGATGTAAGGTTTAGGATCAATAATGCTCCGTGTACTACCTTCATAGTGCCCCGTGCAGTACCTTCATAGTTCCCGTGCAGTACCTTCATAGTTCCCGTGCAGTACCTTCATAGTTCCCGTGCAGTACCTTCATAGTTCACATGCAGTACTCTTACTTTGCCTGTGATATCTGTGACACAAATTCTTCTAGATAGACCCTACTAACCATTGCCTGTGATATCTGTGCTACAACTACTAACCATTGCCTGTGATATCTGTGCTACAACTACTAACCATTGCCTGTGATATCTGTGCCACAACTACTAACCATTGCCTGTGATATCTGTGCTACAACTACTAACCATTGTCTGTGGTATCTGTGCCACAAGACACTACTAACCATTGCCTGTGATATCTGTGCTACAACTACTAACCATTACCTGTGATATCTGTGCTACAACTACTAACCATTGCCTGTGATATCTGTGCTACAACTACTAACCATTGCCTGTGATATCTGTGCTACAACTACTATCCATTGGCTGTGATATCTGTGCCACAAGACACCACTATCCATTGGCTTTTCAAGACAATCCATTTATATCCAAGACGCAGCGTTTTCAGATTCAAATTTTATTTTGAAATCCCTGGTCACGTCTGCCCGTGACGTGAATATATTCCCGCCGTCTGCTTGTTTGCCATGTCCCTACCCCTACACCTCCTTCCGCCAAATATGCCCCTCTCCCCAATGCTACTCTCTAACACCACCATTTTCTCATAGTTTCTTCAGGAGCTCGCCGAAACATTGTTGAAAGCTCGGCGGTACATCGAATAACGGATATTAAGCCAACACAAGTGCCCTTTAAAACTGTATCAAATGCAAATCTAAAAAATGTCAAGTGTGAAAGTGAAAAAATCAGCAATAGTATCTATTTTTGTCTGGGTGTACAGATTACAGGTCAATATCTCTTTTCGTGTGGGTGTACAGTGCAAAGCTAAAAAAAAACACAACAACAAATTAAACAAACTTTTGTGGAAGAAGACAATACATTTAAGCTTTATTTATGAACTAATACTAATCATAGTAGACGTTTTGGCTAATGCCTTCATCAGTACAATACACATAAAAAATTACTTACATATATCTTAAAACATATTAGAGTCTATGGGATAAAAAATGAAAAAAAAAAAAGAAAAACATTAACAAACAAGGACACAGAATATAGGGAAAAAAAGCTTAGCCTCTGATAAATCTATGTGACTCCACCACAAAGTTCAACTCCTCCCTAAGCTGTGTGTCCAGCTGTATAGTCAGCTGTATAGTCAGCTGTATGGTCAGCTGTATGGTCAGCTGTATGTCCAACTGTATGATCTGCTGTATGGCCAGCTGTATGTCCAGCTGTATGATCTGCTGTATGGCCAGCTGTATGTCCAGCTGTATGATCAGCTGTATGACCAGCTGTATGACCAGCTGTATGTCCAGCTGTATGGTCAGCTGTATGACCAGCTGTATGTCCAGCTGTATGGTCAGCTGTATGATAAGTTGTATGGCCAGCTATATGACCAGCTCTATGGTCAGCTGTATGGTCAGCTGTATGGTCAGCTGTATGACCAGCTGTATGTCTAGCTGTATGGTCAGCTGTATGGCCAGCTGTATGTCCAGATGTATGGTCAGCCCTATTTCCGGATGTATGGTCAGCTGTATGGTCAGCTTTTTTACCAGCTATATGGCCATCTGTATGGTCAGCTGTATGGTCAGCTGTATGGTCAGCTGTATTGTCAGCTGTGTGGTCAGCTGTATGGTCAGCTGTATGATCAGCTGTATGGCCAGCTGTTTAACCAGCTGTATGACCAGCTGTATGGTCAGCTGTATGACCAGCTGTATGGTCAGCTGTATGGCCATCTGTATGGTCAGCGGGTACGGTCAGCTGTATGGTCAGCTGTATTGTCAGCTGTGTGGTCAGCTGTATGGTCAGCTGTATGACCAGCTGTATGTCCAGCTGTATGACCAGCTGTATGTCCAGCTGTTTGGTCAGTTGTATGACCAGCTGTATGTCCAGCTGTATGGTCAGCTGTATGATAAGTTGTATGGCCAGCTGTATGTCCAGCTTAATGGTCAGCCCTATGTCCGGATGTATAGCCAGCTGTATGGTCAGCTGTATGGTCAGCTGTATGGTAAGCTGTATTGTCAGCTGTGGGTCAGCTGTATGGTCAGCTGTATGTCCAGCTGTATGGTCAGCTGTATGTCCAGATGTATGGCCAGCTGTATGACCAGCTGAATGGTCAGCTGTATGACCAGCTGTATGTCCAGCTGTATGACCAGCTGTATGGTCAGCTGTATGTCCAGCTGTATGACCAGCTGTATGACCAGCTGTAAGTCCAGCTGTATGATCAGCTGTATGACCAGCTGTATGTCCAGCTGTATGGTCAGCTGTATGATAAGTTGTATGGCCACCTGTATGACCAGCTGTATGGCCAGCTGTAAGGTCAGCTGTATGGTCAGCTGTATGGTCAGCTGTATGACCAGCTGTATGGTCAGCTGTATGGCCAGCTGTATGGTCAGCTGTATGGTCAGCTGTATGGTCAGCTGTATGGCCATCTGTATGTCCAGCTGTATGGTCAGCTGTATGTCCAGATCCATGACCAGCCATATGTTCAGCTGTATGGTCAGCCGTATGGCCAGCTGTATGGCCAGCTGTATGGTCAGCTGTATGGCCAGCATTATGGCCAGCTCTATGGTGTCCCTGTATGTGATGCCCCCATATGTTTCAACTCCTTCCTTAGATGTAAGGCCAACCCTTGCGTCTTGAACAGCGAGTGTAACAATTTGAAGGCTTTGTTTACAAACATTTAGACAATCCAAGGGCATATAACCCTCATCGTAAGACAAACAAGTCACCTCCGCAGACGACTTGTTTGGAAAAAACATAACGCAAATCTGGTATCCCTACCTGTTTAGTCTTAAGCCTAACAGAGCACCTGAGCATTGAGAGCACCTGAGCAGTCTTTGGCACGCCAGATCACCTGAACAGACATCAAATTTCAATCAAGCAGCGATTCGTCATTTAAGATCTTTAATCGACGCACGCGGCATACCTGGGCTTGTGGTGATTACCTCTAGGACTTTCCAATGATAAATGAGGACTGTTTAGACACAGGTGAGGACCAGGACAGGTAGGCAACGTGACGGAATTCAAAACACTGTCGTGGCACACAAGGCTGGGTGAGGCCTATGCTTCACTAAAAGTGTCACTCTGTTGGTAGTTTTGTTGCTATTTTAGAACGCAAACAAAATTAGTCATTAACTTTAAAAGATGTTTGGCCTTGGCTATATGGTTATCAGGTGAAGATGTAAAGATATTTTTAAAAAATAGATAAATCAAAGCACAGTGATTTTCAAATGTCAAACATACGTCTTAACGTTCATATGGTATAGGGCCGTCCATAAACTACGTCACGCTATTTTTGACCATTTTTAACTCCCCCCTCTTTTCCCTGTCACAAATCTCGGCCACCCCCACCCCCTAAAATACGTCACACTTTCGTACAAAAAATATATTTTTCATTAACAAAATAATTAAAATTTAACATAAAACACTGTGATGTCACACATGGCCGGACCCCTCCCCCTGTCCCATACTGTGACTTTCTTACACCTCCTCCCCACCCTCTGGAGCGTGACGTACTTTATGGACGGCCCTATAAATTCCAAATTATGACTTGACTCTTGCCTTAGCTATGAGTGTCATAAAAAAGTTGATCTAACTTTGGTTTTAAGGTTTATATAACAACAAACCCTAACTATGTATATGGCTTCCCTCTTTGCGCTGAAAACAGTTTTTACCCTTGTGATCTCGTCCTCTAGCAGGTTCGCCTTGTTTTATTGTTAGTTGTTGTGGCACTACATGCGGCAACGAACGGCCCCACTCCACTATCTCAGACTCCTGAGCAGGCTACTGACCTCCCAGGCCCTCTCTCCATCACCCCCCTCTATGCCCCACCCCGTTCAGTCCTCGATCAATCTTTAAAAGATGTATACAGCATTCCCCCAACTTTACCCAATCGACCAACTTATTACGTAAATCCTTCCAGGCAGGGGGGAGGGGATATGTCTGCGATTGAAAGATTTGCTTCTATCGAGTAATTGATAGCCTCCCTTCTTTGCTTTCTGAAATTGACATTTGCTCTCTTTTATTGTCGTTATTTTGACCTCAGCAAACCTCGATGCCGCCCTTACAAATATCGAAATTAATATCTAACTCCCTTGACCTCAGCAAATCTCGATGCCGCCCTTACAAATATCAAAATTAATATCTAACTCCCTTGACCTCAGCAAATCTAGATGCCGCCCTTCCAAATATCAAAATTAATATCTAACTCCCTTGACCTCAGCAAACCTTGATGCCGCCCTTTCAAATATCAAAATTAATATCTAACTCCCTTGACCTCAGCAAACCTCGATGCCGCCCTTCCAAATATCAAAATTAATATCTAACTCCCTTGACCTCAGAAAACCTTGATGCCGCCCTTCCAAATATCAAAATTAATATCTAACTCCCTTGACCTCAGCAAATCTAGATGCCGCCCTTCCAAATATCAAAATTAATATCTAACTCCCTTGACCTCAGCAAATCTAGATGCCGCCCTTTCAAATATCAAAATTAATATCTAACTCCCTTGACCTCAGCAAATCTCGATGCCGCCCTTCCAAATATCAAAATTAATATCTAACTCCCTTGACCTCAGCAAACCTCGATGCCGCCCTTTCAAATATCAAAATCTATATCTAACTCCCTTGACCTCAGCAAATCTCGATGCCGCCCTTCCAAATATCAAAATTAATATCTAACTCCCTTGACCTGCTAAAACCTCGATGCCGCCCTTCCAAATATCAAAATTAATATCGAACTCCCTTGACCTCAGCAAATCTCGATGCCGCCCTTCCAAATATCAAAATTAATATCTAACTCCCTTGACCTCAGCAAATCTCGATGCCGCCCTTCCAAATATCAAAATTAATATCTAACTCCCTTAACCTGCTAAAACCTCCAAGCCGCCCTAACAAATATCAAAATTAATCTCTAACTCCCATAACCTGCTAAAACCTCGATGCCGCCCTTACAAATATCAACATTGATCTCTAACTCCCATGACCTGCTAAAACCTCGATGCCGCCCTTACAAATATCAACATTAATCTCTAACTCCCATGACCTGCTAAAACCTCGATGCCGCCCTTACAAATATCAAAATTAATCTCTAACTTCCAAGACCTGCTAAAACATACGACTGAAATCTTTGAGCAGGTACCAGTACTCGTGTTTGTGTGACGTCAAATCTTGTTCAAAAAGCACTTGACGTTTAAGTGGATTGTGCCCCCTTCAACGCTGCTCTTAAGTCTCGAGAACGTGGATTAGCTTGACCCACCATCACTAGGTCTATGTCCAACGATAACGCTTAGATTCCTGGATTAGTTGTGCTTTAAGCAATTCATTTAAAGTGGATTCCCCACCGATACGAGGCTGTCACGAGTGCTGATTTTTCGGCTGGTGTCGTTATATCCGGTGACAACTACGGGTTGGTGGACATTATCTGAGATCGGTCGCCATGTTGGGTGGTGGTTTACGGAAGGTGGGCCACTAATGGAGGGTGGCCAAGGTTGACCAGTGGCTTATAAAATTGTAAAGCTATCACGGCCAGAGTGGCTGCTTTGATATCCTAGCGTTCTATAAGAGCCACCGCTGTTGACGCGCTTTGAATCTTGAAGTCGCATGTTCGAGCTAATCAAGCTCCAAGGCAACAGAATTGAAGTTTGATCCCCCAGATCACGTGATGGCTACTTCAGAGGAAGTGTGTTTGACACCAGGAAGCTAGGGGGGGTGTTGTTGGGCATCGTTGTGACGTAACTTCAAGGACGTTTTTGATACCGGCCGTCCCTCGGGTCTCTAAAAGAAACTTGAATCATAACAAAAATACATGACAAAGAGAAGCATCAAACGTTTGAAACTGAGTGTTTCTAGCCTCTACGTTTCCCCACCTTGTCTTAGCATACAACCATTATTTCTAGGTGGAGGTAGGAACTGTTTCTGCTTTCTGTGTCAAGGTCACTCAGAATTGTTTTTAGCTCGGGGTTGTTGGTTCAAAGAATGAATTTTAATATCACTCAGAAGCATGGAAGTGAGTAAATTTTACAGTAAATTTTAGTTTTCTTAGATATTTTTAAAACTTTTAAATCACTGCAATTAAGAGAAATATTTTCTAATATTTATATCCTATGTAGAACATTTAAATCAAACATCTGGACCAAAAAACACCCAGAAAAAATGTAATTTGTTAAGAGAATCTAAGAGGAGGAAGCAAGTAAAATTTAAATTCCAGGGCAAACAGCTACCCCAGAAATATTCTAAACTTACAGTTTGTTGTGACTTTTAACGTCAAATATTTTCTGTGCTGCATAATGAAGAATTTTTAATTTAAAAAATAATTAAAAAGTTGGATTTTAAAAAAATATTTTTGCAAGTTGAACAGGAATAATAAACAAAATGCGTCCTTCCGTTTGTCAGCCTATTTTAAATATAGAAGATAACATAGATGAACTTGATGAATTATTTTAAAGTGTTGCATTATTACCTATGAAAAGAGTAACACCACAAGTTAAATATTCCAGACATTGAAAGAATAGACGATATGAAGATCAAAGATGTTCTGTTTACTATTCGTTCTCAAATCTTTTGTTACAGGATTTAGACAGCAAGTCTTATATTTGTTGTGAACTTTGCCGCGGCCTTCAGTTGGTCCAGTCGACCATAGAGCTTGTCGTGGAGGCTAGCTTCCTGGGACCATATGTCTGTCCGGGTATGGTGGTACGGGGGGCACTTTTGAAGAACATGTTCCGCATTTTCCGCAGCTGTCAAAGATAAACGTAGTTGTATTACATAAGTCAGTGAACTTTAACTTCAAAATAAAAAAAATCAGCAACTATCGAATAAAAAAAATTCATATATAGAGAGAGATCTACATATATAGACATAAATCTACATATCAGCGAAATATCTACATATATAGACATAGATGTACATATGTAGACATAGACCTGCATTTATAGACATAGATCTACATATATAGACATAGATCTACATATATAGACATAGATCTACAGATATAGACATAGACCTACATGGGTAAAACGATTTTCATGTAAGGCTGATATAGACATAGATCTACTCATATACATAGAACTACATATATAGACATAGATCTACATGGGTAAAACAATTTTCATGTTCCAAATGCCAACAGATGCGCATACTACTCCTACTTCCTCTCGTCTGTGGGTGGAATGTGTGGGTGGGAGAATGGTTTACCGCTCAAACCAGGACAAACCCAACATCAGGAGACAATCAACATTTAAAACTGTCATTAACATACAAGTCTCGACACAATTAATGGACAAATGTTGGTTGTGGGTTGTGGTTTGTTGGTTGTGGGTTGTTGGTTGTGGGTTGTGGGTTGTGGGTTGTGAGTTGTGAGTTGTTGGTTGTGGGTTGTTGGTTGTGGGTTCTGGGTTGTTGGTTGTGGGTTGTTGGTTGTGGGTTGTGAGTTGTTGGTTGTGGGTTGTGGGTTGTTGGTTGTGGGTTGTGAGTTGTGCGTTGTTGGTTGTGGGTTGTTGGTTGTGGGCTGTTGGTTGTGGGTTGTTGGTTGTTGGTTGTGGGTTGTTGGTTGTGGGTTGTTGGTTGTGGGCTGTTGGTTGTGGGTTGTTGTTGGTTGTGGGTTGTTGGTTGTGGGTTGTTGGTTGTGGGCTGTTGGTTGTGGGTTGTTGGTTGTGGGTTGTTGGTTGTGGGGTGTGGGTTGCTGGTTGAGGGTTGTGGCTTGCTCTAATACAAGTTACAGAAAAAGTTCATGAAATAGCATTAGGCACAATTACGTCAAGCAAATTTGTCTTCATAACAATTAAAATGCTAAAGCTAGTTTACATTTTTTTTTGGTAAGCTATGAGCTATTACGTTTAGTTAAGTGACATTGGGAGCCGTTGTTTGAGGAAAGAGCCATAATGTAAGTTGGAAGCTATTAGAGATGGGTCTTAGTGAGGCTAGTCAATGTATTCATGGAAGCTATTAGAGATGGGTCTTAGTGAGGCTAAGTGATGTTTTTATGGTAGACTTTTACCACATCGACTTTTGCTTCTCTGAAAACTCATAAAAAGTTTACACATTTGCCACCATCCCCCCGCCACCCCTTGTCTACGCCACTGTCAAGCCAATGCTAAGGTGTTACGCGCCAATTCATTGCGTTATTCATGCCCGAGCTATTTGGTACGAAACTCCACTGCAGGAACTTTAACGGGCTCTTACTATGCTTACTAGGGACAAAAACTGAGCATTTTTACATTAGGGACCGTATCTCCGAAATGTCACAATAGGTCAGTTATATACAGCATAGTCGGCTTGTAGGTCAGTGCATGTAGATTATCAACGAGCCGAACCCCTGGTGTGCAGGACCTTGTCAGAGACTGCAGTTTGTTTTTGTTAGTCTATAACTCTTTTAACATGCACACTGTTTTTGTGTTGGGAGAAGGGGCTATAAGGAAAATACTTGTCACTTGGTCTCGTCAATGTGTACACTATATGTGTCATATAACTCAATGTGTACAATATTTGAGTCATATAATTCAATGTGTACAATATCTGTGTCATATAACTCAATGTGCACAATATCTGTCATATATCTCAATGTGTACAATATCTGTCATATATCTCAATGTGTACAATATCTGTCATATAACTCAATGTGTACAATATCTGTCATATATCTCAATGTGTACAATATCTGTCATATAACTCAATGTGTACAATATCTGTCATATAAATCAATGTGTACAATATCTGTGTCATATAACTCAATATTCTTGCCTAATGTCTATGGATAATAATCCCCTATAATATGAATGTCTCATGTGCCAACTGGTATCTGCCAAGGTTATACCCCTTTTCTGATCTAACTTTATGTACAGATCAAGCCATTAAAGAGACACTATATTTAAATACCTTTAAAAGCAACGAAGAACAAATCAAACATCTGTTCGACTGCTGTTACTTTTACAATGATAACAATTCCTTTCTTGTGGACGTACAGTTACAACCTTTCGAGATTTCTTTTTGTGTAACAATGTCTCCCTCTCTTCAAACATCCCCCCTCACCCCTTTCCCTTGATGCACCTTATCATTGAAGTACCGAATGTTCAGACTCACTGTTTAAGCAAAAACCCGGGGGACCGACTAGCCCTCCGCTTCCTCCCCATCCCACTGCCACTAGCCAGCACACCATGAATCAAATCATTGGGCCTTATACTTTTGTTCTTATTTCCTGCATGTCACTATTGACCAATCAATAGTGCCAGTATCTGCCCGACTGAAAGAACAACTGGCATCAATAGTGCCCGTGCCAATACAGCAGTGATGTTGGGTAAAAGTGTCGCCCAAGTGATTTCCCTTCGGACGTTTTCGCGAGTTTACGAGAATGGCCGGAAATGCATGCGCTTTTTGACCGGGATAAGTGTAAGCTAGGGTTAAAGTAGTGATAATGAGTATGATGATGGTGATGATGGTGATGATGATGGTGAAGATGATGGCTGTCTGCTACACCTCCAAACATTCCACGTACTCGTGGTGCTCTTTGGTTCAAATAATGATTTAAAATAAAAATTAAAACTACGTCTTTCAACAAATATTTCTTGTCATTCTTTCAGCATTGCTTAAGACCATTCCATAATTTTGAGCATATGTTTCAACGAAGCTCACATTAACAGAATTCTTCTTGTCTCTATCGATTCCGGGAACTTTCAGAGTTGGCCTTATTAGAGGAATTAATGTATCACCAACTTGTCTACACAGAGAACAAAATAGAACTATTGCAGACCTGGTGCTTACGATATTAGAAATATTTAGGTTACTTCCCTTTGACTGATTTTTTTTTTTTTTTACCTTACACCAGATTTGTAGATTATGGTCACTGTGGTCGTTTTGACATGTGGTCCTTTTGGCTTGTGGTCCTTTTGACATGTAGTCCTTTTGACTTGTGGTCCTTTTGACTTGTGGTAATTTTGACTTGTGGTCCTTTTGACGTATGGTCCTTTTGGCGTATGGTCCTTTTGGCTTGTGGTCCTTTTGACTTGTGGTCCTTTTGGCGTAACTTGTGGTGCTTTTGGCTTGTGGTCCTTTTGGCTTGTGGTCCTTTTGGCTTGACTTGTGGTCCTTTTGGCTTGTGGTCCTTTTGACTTGTGGTCCTTTTGACTTGTAGTCCTTTTGACTTGTGGTCCTTTTGACTTGTGGTTCTTTTAGCTTGTGATCCTTTTGGCTTGTGGTCCTTTTGGCTTGTGATCCTTTTGGCTTCTGGTCCTTTTGGCTTGACTTTTGGTCCTTTTGGCTTGTGGTCCTTTTGACTTGTGGTCCTTTTGACTCGTAGTCCTTTTGACTTGTGGTCCTTTTGACTTGTGTTTTTTTTTGCTTGTGGTCCTTTTGACTTGTGGTTCTTTTGGCTTGAAGTCCTTTTGGCTTGTGGTCCTTTTGACTTGTGGTCCTTTTGGCTTGTGGTCCTTTTGACTTTTGGTCCTTTTGGTTTGATTTGTGGTCCTTTTGGTTTGACTTGTGGTCCTTTTGGCTTTCCTTTTGGTCCTTTTGACTTGTGGTCCTTTTGGTTTGTGGTCCTTTTGACTTGTGATCCTTTTGGCTTGACTTGTGGTCCTTTTGGCTTGTGGTCCTTTTGACTTGTGGTCCTTTTTACTTGTGGTCTTTTTGGCTTGTGGTCCTTTTGGCTTGTGGTCCTATTGTTGTTTTTAGGAATTTTGTGTTTATGACTAGTGGTTCCTACTTTGACTTGGGTTTATTTTGAATTGCGGTGCTTGCCACTTGTAGTCCGCAGGTATTTTGATTTATAACTTGATGTCTATATGACTTATAGTCTTTATGACTCGATGTCTATATGACATATGGTCTTTATGACTTGATGTCTATATGACATATGGTCTTTATGACTTGATTTCTATATGACTTATAGTCTTTATGACTTGTTTACTTTATAAGTGTTTATGACCTGTTGCGTAAATGACGTGTGGTACTGATCCTCATGATGTGTGGACCAAATGACGTGTGGTCCTGATCCTCGTGCCATGTTGACCTAATGACGTGTGTCCTGATCCTTGTGCCGTGTTATGTCAATGACGTGGGGTCCTGATCCTCATGACGTGTGGACCTAATGACGTGTGGTCCTGATCCTCATGACGTGTGGACCTAATGACGTGTGGTCCTGATCCTCACGACGTGTGGACCAAATGACGTGTGGTCCTGATCCTCATGACGTGTGGACCTAATGACGTGTGGACCTAATGACGTGTGGTCCTGATCCTCGTTTCGTGTTATGTCAATGACGTGTGGTCCTGATCCTCATGACGTGTGGACCTAATGACGTGTGTTCCTGATCCTCATGACGTGTGGACCTAATGACGTGTGGACCTAATGACGCGTGGTCCTGATCCTCGTTTCGTGTTATGTCAATGACGTGTGGTCCTGATCCTCATGACGTGTGGACCTAATGACGTGTGGTCCTGATCCTCGTGCCGTGTGGACCTAATGACGTGTGGTCCTGATCCTCATGACGTGTGGACCTAATGACGTTTGGTCCTGATCCTCATGACGTGTGGACCTAATGACGTGTCGTCCTGATCCTCGTTTCGTGTTATGTCAATGACGTGTAGTCCTGATCCTCGTGCAATGTTAAGTGTGCACCTTTTACCATGTAGCTCTTAAAACATGTTGTGTTAATAATTGTAAAAGATTAACCGAGGTCTGAAAATCAGTGAGTGTTGATTACATTACAAATGTGGGTATGTAGTGACTTACAGTTCACCTTTGGTGATTAATATGTAGTCACTTAGAGTTAACTTTTTGTGGTGTGTATGTAGTGACTTACAGTTCACTTTTGGTGGTTGGTATGTAGTGACTTACAGTTCACTTTTGGTGGTTGGTATGTAGTGAATTAGAGATAACTTTTGGTGGTTGGTATGTAGTTACTTACAGTTCACTTTTGGTGGTTGGTATGTAGTTACTTACAGTTCACTTTTGGTGGTTGGTATGTAGTTACCTAGAGATCACTTTGGTGGTTGGTATGTAGTGACTTAGAGTTTACTTTTGGTGGTTGGTATGTAATTACTTAGAGTTCACTTTTGGTGGTGTGTATGTAGTGACTTAGAGTTTACTTTTGGTGGTTGGTATGTAATTACTTAGAGTTCACTTTTGATGGTTGGTATGTAGTGACTTACAGTTCACTTTTGGTGGTTGGTATGTAGTGACTTAGAGTTCACTTTTGATGGTTGGTATGTAGTGACTTAGAGATCACTTTTGGTGGTGTGTATGTAGTGACTTACAGTTCACTTTTGGTGGTTGGTATGTAGTGACTTACAGTTCACTTTTGATGGTTGGTATGTAGTGACTTAGAGTTCACTTTTGGTGGTTGGTATGTAGTGACTTAGAGTTCACTTTTGGTGGTTGGTATGTAGTGACTTACAGTTCACTTTTGGTGGTTGGTATGTAGTGACTTACAGTTCACTTTTGGTGGTGTGTATATAGTGACTTAGAGTTCACTTTTGGTGGTTGGTATGTAGTGACTTAGAGTTCACTTTTGGTGGTGTGTATGTAGTGACTTACAGTTCACTTTTGGTGGTTGGTATGTAGTTACTTAGAGTTCACTTTTGATGGTTGGTATGTAGTGACTTACAGTTCACTTTTGGTGGTGTGTATGTATTGACTTACAGTTCACTTTTGGTGGTTGGTATGTAGTGACTTAGAGTTCACTCTTGGTGGTGTGTATGTAGTGACTTAGAGTTCACTTTTGGAGGTTGGTATGTAGTGACTTATAATTCACTTTTGGTGGTTGGTATGTAGTGACTTAGAGTTCACTTTTGGATGTTGGTATGTAGTTACTTACAGTTCACTTTTGGTGGTTGGTATGTAGTTACTTAAGGTTCACTTTTGGTGGTTGGTATGTAGTTACTTAAAGTTCACTTTTGGTGGTTGGTATGTAGTGACTTAGAGTTCACTTTTGGTGGTTGGTATGTAGTTACTTACAGTTCACTCTTGGTGGTTGGTATGTAGTGACTTTGAGTTCACTTTTGGTGGTGTGTATGTAGTGACTTAGAGTTCACTCTTGGTGGTGTGTATGTAGTGAATTAGAGTTCACTTTTGGAGGTTGGTATGTAGTGACTTATAGTTCACTTTTGGTGGTTGCTATGTAGTGACTTAGAGTTCACTTTTGGATGTTGGTATGTAGTTACTTACAGTTCACTTTTGGTGGTTGGTATGTAGTGACTTACAGTTCACTTTTGGTGGTTGGTATGTAGTGACTTAGAGTTCACTTTTGGTGGTGTGTATGTAGTGACTTAGAGTTCACTCTTGATGGTTTTTATGTAGTGACTTAGAGTTCACTTTTGGATGTTGGTATGTAGTGACTTAGAGTTCACTTTTGGATGTTGGTATGTAGTGACTTACAGTTCACTTTTGGTGGTTGGTATGTAGTGACTTACAGTTCACTTTTGGTGGTTGGTATGTAGTGACTTACAGTTCACTTTTGGTGGTGTGTATGTAGTGACTTAGAGTTCACTTTTGGTGGTGTGTATGTAGTGACTTAGAATTCACTTTTGGTGGTTGGTATGTAGTGACTTAGAGTTCACTCTTGATGGTTTTTATGTAGTGACTTAGAGTTCACTTTTGGATGTTGGTATGTAGT
>MUZC01000545.1:61166-72520 GCA_002072015.1 Radix auricularia | reverse complement strand
GTATGTAGTGACTTAGAGTTCACTTTTGGTGGTGTGTATGTAGTGACTTAGAGTTCACTTTTGGTGGTGTGTATGTAGTTACTTAGAGTTCACTCTTGTCGGTGTTTATGTAGGGACTTAGAGTTCACTCTTGTCGGTGTTTATGTAGGGACTTAAAGATCATTTTGACCATATTAAAAAAAATCCTATTTGATTCTCACACTTGTAACTTTGGGTACCGATATGATGATATAAGAATTACATACCCAATGTTCTCCATAAGATTGGTGTGCAATGTTAAGTAATATTTTACCGAACTAGCTGCGCGGTAATTCTAAGCTCCTGCGTGCCGTCGGTCACATTTCTGCGCTGTCGAGACGCTTTAAGTGAACATTGCTCTTAAGACATCTGAAAAAAATTTATCAAAAATCTTTATCTTATAGCTTGAGGAATCTCTTCAAGGATCAGGGATTCTCACAACTGTAGGTGAACCAGGCTACACTCAAACCACCAAACTTAAACTATTTTGCAATTTAGACGTAGGCGAGATATATTTTCTTTACCCCTTACCTTCAAGTGACGTCAAGAAATACGTGAAAGAGAGAGAATTACATGACCTTCCCTATCCCCCGTGAGCCCCTCCCATTTTAACTCTCCGCGGAAAAAAAAATCATGCCGAGCTCAAATGTTTGACGGAGCCAGTCACACGAGTCTGTCGTGGCAGATAGATTCATCATGGTACGAGGCTTGCCTTTGAAACCCGAGATCACGCACGGTGGCGTTCAGGGAAAACGATAAGGAAAGAAACAACACCAGTTTCCGGGTGGTGGAGGAGGGGGGGAGAACGGCAGAGGATTGGAACAGAGGTCCTCTGTGTTCTGTTGTCCTGAGCTACCCACTGGCTGGACGGTCGTCACTGATTGCAGTGGGGTGGGTGGGGGTGGGGTGNGGGGGGGGGGGGGGGTGGGCACCGTGCCATGTATGAAGACTTATAACTAGAACACACATTTTGGGACATTTTATGATACACATACATACATACTTATATACATATATTATATATTTATATATATAGAGAGAGATATGTTAATATACTTTGTTATGTGTTTGTCCGGAGCAAACCTCGCATGGTTATCTCCCCTATCATGGATGCCCTAAAATCGCCAAATACTCTGCTGTTATAAGAGTGTATCCAGAAGGTTAAATGCGTAAATTATGTCCCCTTCTTTTGGTCTTAGTAAATTAGGATCTAATTTCTAATACAGACGCTTCTCGTAAACAGAAGATTATTGCGTCCTACGATTATCCATCTCTACCTGCAGTAGAATATGTCAATACATTGTTGTTTTTTAAAACACAGACATCAATATGTGCTGGTGACCTGTGACTACAGTTGGCACCAGTAACGACACTTGGCATCTGTAACGACAGTTGGCATCAGTAACGACACTTCGCATCAGTAACGACACTTGGCATCAGTAACGACACTTCGCATCAGTAACGACACTTTGCATAGGTAACGACACTTGGCATCAGTAACGACACTTGGCATCAGTAACGACACTTGGCATCAGTAACGACACTTGGCATCAGTAACGACACTTGGTATCTGTAACGACACTTCGCATCAGTAACGACACTTGGCATCATTAACGACACTTCGCATCAGTAACGACACTTGGCATCAGTAACGACACTTCGCATCAGTAACGACACTTGGCATCAGTAACGACACTTGGCATCAGTAACGACACTTGGCATCAGTAACGACATTTGGCATCAGTAACGACTTTTGGCATCAGTAATCTTCTCTATGTGACTACAACTCTTGAAATCTTTTGTTTCCTGTGTTAAAATGTACAAACTTTGCAGACGTTGGACTCAAACACTTGTGTATAACGACGTTGGACTCAATCAAACACTTGTGTATAACGACGTTGGACTCAATCAAACACTTGTGTATAACGACGTTGGACTCAATCAAACACTTGTGTATAGCGAGATGTTTCCCGTACTTACATTCCCAGATCATACAGACGTTGGACTCAATCAAACACTTGTGTATAACGACGTTGGACTCAATCAAACACTTGTGTATAACGACGTTGGACTCAATCAAACACTTGTGTATAACGATATGTTTCCCGTACTTACATTCCCAGATCATACAGACGTTGGACTCAATCAAACACTTGTGTATAACGAGATGTTTCCCGTACTTACAGTTACATTCCCAGATCATACAAAGTACAGCTACTGGGGTATCTTAACTCTTACATCAAATACTTTTAAAAAATAAAAAAAAAACTACAAAACACTTTATGGAGTATTGTCTATTATATTTTTAACCGCATGAAAACTTTGCTAAAACAGACAGCAAAACTCTGATAGCTTACCTAACAGCAAAAACTCAGATAGAGCACCTAACAGCAAAAACTCGGATAGCACACCTAAAAGCAAAAACTCAGATAGCACACCTAACAGCAAAAACTCGGATAGTGCACCTAACAGCAAAAACTCATATAGCACACCTAACAGCAAAAACTCTGATAGCACACCTAACAGCAAAAACTCGGATAGCACACCTAAATGCAAAAACTCAGATAGCACACCTAACAGCAAAAACTCAGATAGCACACCTAACAAGAAAAATTCTGATAGCAGACCTAACAGCAAAAACTAATATAGCACGCCTAACAGCAAAAACTCAGATAGCACACCTAACAAGAAAAACTCAGATAGCACTGCCAACAGCAAAAATTCAGATAGCACACCTATGGCAAAGACTCAGATAGCGCACCCTAACAGCAAAAACTCAGATAGCACACCTAACAGCAAAAAATCAACACACCTAACAGCAAAAAATCCGAAAGCACACTTAACAGCAAAATCTCAGACAGCGCACCTAACGACCTTTTCAATCAATTTTTGTTGCGTACCTCAGTGCAAGATTTGAGATAATTTACTTTCATGAGCCGAGGAATAATGATGTAAATATCTGTGCACACAAATCAGCAAGTACCGTGGAGAGAAAAAAGATTAAAAGAGAGAGATAGAGAGAGGAGGGCGGAAGAAAGAAGAGAATGGAATAACTAGATTGACAAGAAAACAGAGATGTTTATGGTAAACAAAGAAAACCAGGAATTCCAGATCAAACCGGTTGTTTGTTATAAAAAAATATTTTTTAAAAAATTACAAACATGAAGTGGTTTACTATTTTTAAATCCCTCACATAAACTTAACGGACTTACCTGTCGTGGTTTGTTTCTCTGTCGTGGTCTCTGTTTCTCTGTTTGTTTCTCTGTCATGGTCTATGTTTCTATGTTAGATTCTCCGTCGTGGTCTCTGTTTCTCTGTTTGTTTCTCTGTCGTGGTCTCTGTTTCTCTGTTTGTTTCTCTGTCGTGGTCTCTGTTTCTCTGTTTGTTTCCCTGTCGTGGTCTCTGTTTCCCTGCTTGTTTCTCTGTCGTGGTCTCTGTTTCCCTGCTTGTTTCTCTGTCGTGGTCTCTGTTTCTCTGCTTGTTTCTCCGTCGTGGTCTCTGTTTCTATGTTAGATTCTCTGTCGTGGTCTCTGTTTCTCTGTTTGTTTCTCTGTCGTGGTCTCTGTTTCTCTGTTTGTTTCTCTGTCGTGGTCTCTGCTCTGTTTCTCTGTTTGTTTCTCTGTCGTGGTCTCTGTTTCTCTGTTTGTTTCTCTGTCGTGGTCTCTGTTTCTCTGTTTGTTTCTCCGTCGTGGTCTCTGTTTCCCTGCTTGTTTCTCTGTCGTGGTCTCTGTTTCTCTGTTTGTTTCTCTGTCGTGGTCTCTGTTTCTCTGTTTGTTTCTCTGTCGTGGTCTCTGTTTCTCTGTCGTGGTCTCTGTTTCTATGTTTGTTTCTCTGGCGTGGTCTCTGTTTCTCTGTTTGTTTCTCTGTCGTGGTCTCTGTTTCTCTGTTTGTTTCTCTGTCATGGTCTCTGTTTCTATGTTTGTTTCTCTGGCATGGTCTCTGATTCTCTGTTTGTTTCTCTGGCGTGGTCTCTGTTTCTCTGTTTGTTTCTCTGTCGTGGTCTCTGTTTCTCTGTTTGTTTCTCTAGCGTGGTCTCTGATTCTCTGTCGTGGTCTCTGTTTCTCTGTTTGTTTCTCTGTCGTGGTCTCTGTTTCTCTGTTTGTTTCTCTGTCGTGCTCTCTGTTTCTCTGTTTGTTTCTCTGGCGTGGTCTCTGATTCTCTGTCGTGCTCTCTGTTTCTCTGTTTGTTTCTCTGTCGTGGTCTCTGTTTCTCTGTCGTGGTCTCTGTTTCTTTGTTTTTTTCTCTGTCGTGTTCTCTGTTTCTCTGTTTGTTTCTACGTCGTGTACCCGCGTAAAAAACAAAATTAAAAATTGACCTACTTCCCGTTATTGTATCAAGCTGAAATCTTTCACATGCACTTTTTGTCACAGGGACTTTTTGTATATAATTTTCAGATCGATCGATTGTATAGTAATCAAATTAATGATTGTATATTTTGTCTCTCTGTATCTCTATCTAACATGTTAATGTTCGCGCTGGAATGTCACGCGGTGTGTATTATATTGAACAGCTTTTATAATATTTTCCTTTCGGGGCAATGCGGTTCTTATTATATTGAACATACATTTTATGATATATATTCCCGATCTGTAATGTCTATGCTAGTCTGTCGCGCGGTGCGTATTATATTGAACATCTTTTATAACATTTTCTTTTCGAGCCATGCGGTGCTTATTATAATGAACATACTTTTTATAACATATATTCCCGATCTATAAATGTCTATGCTAGTCTGTCGCGCGGTGCGTATTATATTGAACATAATCAATACTGTTAGTTGTTCTCATATAAGAGATTTAAAGCCAAAAAGTTTATTTTTACGACTTGTTTATTCTTGGTTTCAGCGTATGTCTTAAATTCATTTTTCATGTTTAAAAAAACAACAAACTCGTTAGTTCCTTTGAAATGTGTTTGCATCCAGATTACAAGTTCGAGCGACAGATGTCTTGAACGAGAAGATGTGTGAGCTTGACTTGGCCCATATAATGACATGAGTTCTGAGACAATTCACGTTACGAAACGAAGACTTCCATCAAAAACACTGATGAGGCCCGAGACCTGATGTTTATATTTGATAATCTGGTTCATTGTCAGCAAACGTTTTTATAACATCATGTCTAAAAGACACAGTTTGGTATCCCTACATTGCTACAGTTTTATTTTAAATAGTACTCAATGTCTCTATTTTACCAAATGTCTCTATTTTACCAAATGTCTCTATTTTACCAAATGTCTCTATTTTACCCAATGTCTCTATTTTACCAAATGTCTCTATTTTACCAAATGTCTCTATTTTACCAAATGTCTCTATTTTACCAAATGTCTCTATTTTACCCAATGGCTCTATTTTACCCAATGGCTCTATTTTACCAAATGTCTCTATTTAACCAAATGTCTCTATTTTACCCAATGTCTCTATTTTTCCAAATGTCTCTATTTTACCAAATGTCTCTATTTTACCCAATGTCTCTATTTTACCCAAGACTATCTCTTTTACTTCGTTTCTTTCTTTTACCGCTATCTTCCCTTTTACCACATGTCTCCCTGTTTCCCAGTGTCTCCCTTTTACCCCGTGTCTCACTTTCACCCCGTGTCTCCCTTTCACCCCGTGTCTCACTTTTACCTCGTGTCTCACTTTTGCTCATGTCTCACTTTTAACCTGTGTCTCAATTTACCCCATATCTCACTTTTAACCCGTGTTTCATTTTCACCCCGTGTCTCACCTATACCCCGTGTCTCACTTTTACCTCGTGTCTCACTTTTGCTCATGTCTCACTTTTAACCTGTGTCTCAATTTACCCCATATCTCACTTTTAACCCGTGTTTCATTTTCACCCCGTGTCTCACCTATACCCCGTGTCTCACGTTTACCCCATGTCTCACTTTAAGCTCGTGTCTCACTTTTAGCTCGTGTCTCACTTTTAGCTCATGTCTCACTTTTAACCCCGTTTCCCCTATTTGCCGCTTTTTCCCGCCATACCCTAATTCATCAATTTGAAATATATCCCGGGTACATCAAATCTCCACGCGTACCTGCCGACCTTCACCTTGTGATTTCCAATCTACCTGGCCGCTTCCAATGACCCCTTTGACCCTGAGGTCTCTCGTCAATCTTTACCTTATTTTTAGTTCACACCTCTATCTGTCCATTATATCCGAGCTTCCTCGGATGCTCGCGTTTCTGACTTATCGTTTGGCTTGTCAATCAAGCGATCGTCATCACCGCTCTGCCCGGGATGATACAGGTATACAATTCGAAGGTGTATTTTTGTGCTGCACCCTGCCCGGGTCTCGCCCTGATCTTCCCATTAGAAAGGTGTGGCCGCAGCGATCCCTTACCAGTATTAAATGCCGTACCCATGTGAACTCACCTGAAACTTTGCGTTACCAATCTGATGGAATTCCCCATTCCCCGTTTTATAGCTTCCTGCGATCTCCCCTCCCCGCGTCACGATCATCCCGCGTGGGGGGGGGGAGGAGTGGCGTTACTTCTCTGACAGATGGCTCCATTATTTTAACGGTTATAAATCTACCTCTGCTAATTTAATACTGTACTGTAAATGTTTTGATTTTTAATACTACGTCATTTGATGCTCCATTGTTTACTTAAACTGAAATAAACGCATGAGAAGATTTTAGTTCAGTTTTGGTAGGAAATTCTCTCTGCTATTGCTTCATTGTTTTGGTTCTTCCTTTTAATTTAAAGAGTTTGCCAATTAGTTCTTTGCGTTCGACAATAAATGTTAAAATAAACATCTCTAGAAAATTGTTTCAAAGTCTGCAATGTTTTGAGGAAAATGTGGGCAGTACTAAATTGGTATTTTTTACATTTCCCAGCTTTTCACAACTCTTTACAGTTTTCCAAACCTTTCTTTTCCTGGTTCTTTTCTTTTTTTAATGGGATGGTGCGAATCGGTGCACACTTGTTTTATAACCCAGAGCGATTGTTGATGCGAGTGTCCCGGGTGAGGGGTGGGGAGAGGGGTGAGAGCATGTTTTGTAGGGTGAAGAAACAGGTAGTTCGGTGGGTTTTGTTTTTTTTCGGGGGGGGGGGGGGGAGGGTAGTTTTCATGTTTTATCTTCACCCCAACAGCCTGGCGGCAAAATGGACAGGATACAGTCGGGCTTTGTTGGGGGAGAAAATAGACAATAGATCCGGAGATAGAAATGAGTGGACGTCGTCTGCTGAGATTTCAGGAGTTGCAGAAGTCAAAGAAAAACTCGGGTTGTGTGGGGTTGTGGGTGAGAACGGTGATAGGGCATGAAGGTGTTTTAAAAAGGACGAGATGGGTCAATGTGGAGCTGGGTAAGGAAGGAGGTGGGTCAGGGTCATGGGTAAAAGAGGAGATGGGTTAGGGAGTAGGTGGGTCAGGGAAGAGATGGGTCAGGGAGGAGATGTGTCGGGAAGGTGATGGGTCAGGGAGGTGATGGGTCAGGGAGGAGATGGGTCAGGAAGGTGATGGGTCAGGGAGGAGATGGGTCAGTGAGGTGATGGGTAAGGGAGGAGATGGGTCAGGGAGGAGATGGGCCAGGGAAGAGGTGGGTCAGTATTGAGATGGGTCAGTATTGAGATGGGTCAGAAAGGAGAAAAAAGAAAACATTAGACGTAGAGATAATGAATGTTGGGGTGTTTAGGAAGGTTATAAAGATAGAATTTTGGGGTGTTTAGGAAGGTTAGAAAGATAGAATGTTGGGGTGTTTAGGAAGGTTAGAAAGATAGAATGTTGGGGTGTTTAGGAAGTTTAGAAAGATAGAATGTTGGGGTGTTTAGGAAGGTTAGAAAGATAGAATGTTGGGGTGTTTAGGAAGGTTAGAAAGATAGAATGTTGTGGTGTTTAGGAAGGTTAGAAAGATAGAATGTTGGGGTGTTTAGGAAGGTTAGAAAGATAGAATGTTGGGGTGTTTAGGAAGGTTAGAAAGATAGAATGTTGGGTGTTTAGGAAGGTTAGAAAGACAGAATGTTGGGGTGTTTAGGAAGGTTAGAAAGACAGAATGTTGGGGTGTTTAGGAAGGTTAGAAAGATAGAATGTTGGGGTGTTTAGGAAGGTTATAAAGATAGAATTTTGGGGTGTTTAGGAAGGTTAGAAAGATAGAATGTTGGGGTGTTTAGGAAGGTTAGAAAGATAGAATGTTGGGGTGTTTAGGAAGGTTAGAAAGACAGAATGTTGGGGTGTTTAGGAAGGTTAGAAAGACAGAATGTTGGGGTCTTTAGGAAGGTTGGAAAGACAGAATGTTGGGGTGTTTAGGAAGGTTATAAAGATAGAATTTTGGGGTGTTTAGGAAGGTTAGAAAGATAGAATGTTTGGGTGTTTAGGAAGGTTAGAAAGATAGAATGTTGGGGTGTTTAGGAAGGTTAGAAAGCTGGAATGTTTTAGGGATCGGAGCCGTATTTGAAATCTCGATTGAATTTCTTTTCAATGGTTGTGTAGGTCTATCAAAATATAAACTTTTTTAAAAACGCCATCGCTTTATATAGAACAGAAATAACTCATTATGTTAACTGTGGAGACTGATGGGATTAGCTCCCTTGCCATTGCCGGTGAAAGTAATAATGTTAGGTGAGAAGAGAATGAACAATTATAAACTTGAAAACGCAAAGTTCAATGACCAGGACCCCCTACCCGTCTGCCACGCGCCAGTTGAATGTCCTGTTCCCATTAGAGCGTGTACACGCCCACGCATATCTGGACTGCGGTGAGCAATGTCCGTCCTACGACTTACTATCCGAGCACCAGAAGGTCAGCAATTAACCGACATTTGAAGACAGTGCCCATGTTTGTACCCAACTGGCAGATGCCACTGGAACAGACATCGTGTTATAATTGGCCTCAGTAAACATTGTCGTAAAGCAAAAAGTGGAGGTTGGTAGTTAATTTGTGTATCAGTCGAGGGCGTACACAATGAGAGGGGCGAGTTGTCAGCGAAATATTTGCAGAATATTTTTTTTTTAATAATTTTTTTTATAGAAACTATGCAAAGTCAAGTTCAGTTGTATTTTAAAATAAAATCTATTTTATTAAAATGACCATAGAAGCGCTAAGGGAAACAAATCACGTGCTTGCGTTGCGAGAAATTCCGGTCTAATGAAGTTACTCGACTCAACACGACGTCAAAAAACTCAACCAAACATTGATGCTATATTCACCCACCCTTTAGCCCTTCACAGGGTGTATTTAATACAAAGTAAATATTTTTAAGCTATAATTATATTTAAGATATTGTTTACTGTTGAGATACTAACCTCTTATATTTTTTCATTAGAATTTAAAAAGAAAAAGAAAAAAAAACAACCAACAAACTGGAAACGACATGAAGGGCTAAGTACAGATGGAAGAATTCTTTAAAAACTGTCATGCAATGAAGGGCTAAGTACAGAAGGAAGAATTCTTTTAAAAAACTATCATGCAATGAAGGGCTAAGTACAGAAGGAAGAATTCTTTAAAAACTATCATACTATCATGCAATGAAGGGCTAAGTACAGAAGGAAGAATTCTTTAAAAAACTATCATGCAATGAAGGGCTAAGTACATAAGGAAGAATTCTTTAAAAAACTATCATGCAATGAAGGGCTAAGTACAGAAGGAAGAATTTCTTTAAAAAACTATCATACTATCATGAAATGAAGGGCTAAGTACAGAAGGAAGAATTCTTTAAAAAACTATCATGCAATGAAGGGCTAAGTACAGAAGGAAGAATTCTTTAAAAAACTATCATGCAATGAAGGGCTAAGTACAGAAGGAAGAATTCTTTAAAAAACTATCATACTATCATGCAATGAAGGGCTAAGTACAGAAGGAAGAATTCTTTAAAAAACTATCATACTATCATGCAATTAAGGGCTAAGTACAGAAGGTAGAATTCTTTAAAAAAGTATCATACTATCATGCAATGAAGGGCTAAGTACATAAGGAAGAATTCTTTAAAAAACTATCATACTATCATGCAATGAAGGGCTAAGTACAGAAGGAAGAATTCTTTAAAAAACTATCATACTATCATGCAATGAAGGGCTAAGTACAGAAGGAAGAATTCTTTAAAAACTATCATGCAATGAAGGGCTAAGTACAGAAGGATGAATTCTTTAAAAAACTATCATGCAATGAAGGGCTAAGTACAGAAGGAAGAATTCTTTAAAAAACTATCATGCAATGAAGGGCTAAGTACAGAAGGAAGAATTCTTTAAAAAACTACCATACTATCATGCAATGAAGGGCTAAGTACAGAAGGAAGAATTCTTTAAAAAACTATCATGCAATGAAGGGCTAAATACAGAAGGAAGAATTCTTTAAAAAACTACCATACTATCATGCAATGAAGGGCTAAGTACAGAAGGAAGAATTCTTAAAAAAAACTATCATGCAATGAAGGGCTGAGTACAGAAGGAAGAATTCTTTAAAAAACTATCATACTATCATGCAATGAAGGGCTGTAGGAACACACAAATTTGTTCGCCCGGGCATGAGATTTTAACCCTCTCCTCACATACTTAAAATAAAAAAATCATGTTAAGCCTGGTCCCTATTGGAATTCAGGACGTGTTAGCGCATTTTCGTATTATGTATCAGTACTTATGTTAGATATCAGCAGCATTATGTAGTTATCAGTAATTGTGTTTAGATTTTAGACATATTTTTATGAATTTTCTTGTGTAATGAATATACCTGACATTTTTTTAATTTAAAAGTCATTTCTTTACATTTTAAAAAAAAATTATTTTCTCTTTAATCCAACTACAAGTCACCACAAATGATGACGTAAAACTCTCTAAATTTTTACACATATTCTAATGACGTCAACAAAAAAAAAACAAATAATTCTTTTGCACCCTTTCGCACCACTCTTCAATGCTTGAAGGATTATGCATTCGACTTCCGGCAATGGCGGCCGTTCCCTGCGCTAGTGTTACCTCTCGATTCGAAATATTTTTTGGTAGTTTTAACGGGTTTTTTAACGGATCGAGTAACTGAGTGTTGATGCACAAATGGCAGGTCAGGGCATACAAAAAACATATATACATCATGGGTCTAGGACTTATGGATGCTGTGATCAAGGGTGATGACGGACGGACAAAACGGGTGCAATAGCGATTTCGACATCTCGAAAATGCGCTAAAAACTTCATTTTTACATTTCTTAAAATGTACATATCACGCACAAAGCTAACCATCTCACTTACCGGAGACTGGAGTTTTATCTTGATCATATATTGCAATGTTAGTAACACCTTTGGGGCCGTCCATAAATGACGTCACGCGATTTTGGCCGATTTTTTACCCCCTCCCCCCCCTACGTCACGCGTCGTCACAAAATCGTAGACCCCCCCTCCAAAAGTACGTC
>MUZC01000545.1:32269-45868 GCA_002072015.1 Radix auricularia | reverse complement strand
AAAGTGCCAACACAAAGTGCCAATATAAAGTGCCAATATAAAGTGCCAACATAAAGTGCCAATATAAAGTGCCAACACAAAGTGCCAATATAAAGTGCCAACACAAAGTGCCAATATAAAGTGCCAACATAAAGTGCCAATATAAAGTGCCAACACAAAGTGGGAACATAAAGTGCCAATATAAAGTGCCAATATAAAGTGCCAACATAAAGTGCCAACACAAAGTGCCAACACAAAGTGCCATTATAAAGTGCCAACATAAAGTGCCAATATAAAGTGCCAACATAAAGTGCCAATATAAAGTGCCAACATAAAGTGCCAATATAAAGTGCCAACACAAAGTGCCAACATAAAGTGCCAATATAAAGTGCCAACATAAAGTGCCAATATAAAGTGGGAACATAAAGTGCCAATATAAAGTGCCAATATTAAGTGCCAATATAAAGTGCCAATATAAAGTGCCAATATAAAGTGCCAACATAAAGTGCCAATATAAAGTGGGAACATAAAGTGCCAATATAAAGTTCCAATATAAAGTGCCAACATAAAGTGCCAACATAAAGTGTCAACATAAAGTGCCAACATAAAGTGCCAATATAAAGTGCCAACATAAAGTGCCAATATAAAGTGCCAACACAAAGTGCCAACATAAAGTGCCAATATAAAGTGCGAACATAAAGTGCCAACATAAAGTGCCAATATAAAGTGGGAACATAAAGTGGGAACATAAAGTGCCAACACAAAGTGCCAACATAAAGTGCCAATATAAAGTGCCAACACAAAGTGCCAACACAAAGTGCCAACACAAAGTGCCAATATAAAGTGCCAACACAAAGTGCCAACACAAAGTGCCAACACAAAGTGCCAATATAAAGTGCCAACATAAAGTGCCAACATAAAGTGCCAACATAAAGTGCCAATATAAAGTGCCAACACAAAGTGCCAACATAAAGTGGGAACATAAAGTGCCAATATAAAGTGCCAACATAAAGTGCCAATATAAAGTGCCAATATAAATTGCCAATATAAAGTGCCAACACAAAGTGCCAACACAAAGTGCCAACACAAAGTGCCAACACAAAGTGCCAACACAAAGTGCCAACACAAATTTCCAATATAAAGCGAACACAATGCGCTAGCACAGTAGTTTCATTATGGAAGCAATATTTTAGTTGCGTGCCGGCTGATGACGTTGTGCTTGCCGGCTGATGACGTTCTGCGTGCCGGCTGATGAGGCTCTGCGTGCCGGCTGATGACGCTCTGCGTGCCGTTGGTGGCACGCGTGGCATAGGTTCGCCATCACTGATGTAAATTGACATCCGGCTTTACAGGAACATATGTAGGAAATATATTCCAAATATAACTGTTCAATTTTAACACCAAAATTTCACTTGTTGACATTAGCATCTCACTTGTTGACATTAGCATCTTACTTGTTGACATTAGCATCTCACTTGTTGACATTAGCATCTCACTTGTAGATATTAGCATCTCACTTGTTGACATTAGCATCTCACTTGTAGATATTAGCATCTCACTTGTTGACATTAGCTTCTCACATGTAGATATTAGCATCTCACTTGTTGACATTAGCATCTCACTTGTTGACATTAGCATCTCACTTGTTGACATTAGCATCTCACATGTTGACATTAGCATCTCACTTGTTGACATTAGCATCTCACTTGTTGACATTAGCATCTCACTTGTTGACATTAGCATCTCACTTGTTGACATTGGCATCTCACTTGTTGACATTAGCATCTCACTTATTGACATAAGCATCTCACTTGTTGACATTAGCATCTCACTTGTTGACATTAGCATCTCACTTGTTGATATTAGCATCTCACTTGTTGATATTAGCATCTCGTTGGTTGACATTAGCATCTCAGCTGTAGACATTAGCATCTCACCTGTAGACATTAGCATCTCACTTGTTGATATTAGCATCTCACTTGCAGATATTAGCATCTCACTTGTTGACATTAGCATCTCACTTGTAGATATTAGCATCTCACTTGTAGACATTAGCATCTCACTTGTAGATATTAGCATCTCACATGTTGACATTAGCATCTCACTTGTAGATATTAGCATCTCACTTGTAGATATTAGCATCTCACTTGTTGACATTGGCATCTCACTTGTTGACATTAGCATCTCACTTATTGACATTAGCATCTCACTTGTTGACATTAGCATCTCACTTGTTGACATTAGCATCTCACTTGTTGATATTAGCATCTCACTTGTTGATATTAGCATCTCGTTGGTTGACATTAGCATCTCAGCTGTAGACATTAGCATCTCACCTGTAGACATTAGCATCTCACTTGTTGATATTAGCATCTCACTTGTAGATATTAGCATCTCACTTGTTGACATTAGCATCTCACTTGTAGATATTAGCATCTCACTTGTAGATATTAGCATCTCACTTGTAGATATTAGCATCTCACTTGTTGACATTAGCATCTCACTTGTTGACATTAGCATCTCACTTGTTGACATTAGCATCTCACTTGTTGACATTAGCATCTCACTAGTTTCACGCTTCCTGTTTATTAAACACAACACCCACTTGTGTTATTTCTAAATTTCCCTGTAACTGACCAACAATAACCATGCCCCAAAATATCTGAAATCTCCCCCCCCCCCTCCTTTCCAAACCACCAGAGACCAAACTCTACAGAAAATATCCCGATGTCTAATGTCATTTTTAAAACTTAAAACATGAGTCGACTGTCACCCAACACCATTGACATTTTGAATACTTAGACCTAATGTCAAGGCAAACTAAGGGCGGGTCATTTAAAGTGCTAGAAGTCCTGGCAGTGTATCAATTGTTGACATTTTAACCAATGATATTTATGGCCTCTAAACTTCTGCAGTGAATTTGTCTAAAATTGGTCTAGTATCGTGTCTAGGTTCATTGAATGATGTCTGAATTTGTCTAAAATTGGTCTAGTATCGTGTCTAGGTTCATTGAATGATGTCTGAATTTTTCTAAAATTGGTCTAGTATCGTGTCTACGTTGACGGAGTAATGTGTAATTTGTTAAAATGCGCCCAGGAAAAGTTGAAATATTGAGTCTTATAACAATTCACTAAAGTCTAGTTTTCAACACAAAAAAAATGAAGACATTCGATGTCCTTATCTTGAAGTACTATCCTGAGAATGACAAAGTACTATCCTGTGAATGACAAAGTACTTTCTACAAGATACCCAACCAATCTGTAAGCAATGAGGCTGAGATGATCGGCTCGGACATTACTTCCGGCGACGAGAGAATTCTGGGAAAAAGTTCAAGATGGCGAGGGAAGAGATTGACTGTCAAATTAACGGGTTTAGAGACAGGACACAGTCAACATTCGCTGAATGCCGGGTGTTTACTATAGGCAGATGTTGTAGTTATGTTTACAATTTGCAGAGGTTGTAGTTCTGTTTACAATGGGCAGATGTTGTAGTTCTGTTTACAATGGGCAGATGTTTTAGTTCTGTTTACAATCGACGACTGTTTTAGTTTTGTTTATAATGGGCACTTGTTTGAGTTTTGTTTATAATGGGCACCTGTTTTAGTTTTCTTTGCAATGGGCACCTGTTTATAATATGATAGAATTTATGACATGGGATGTGCATATGGTCAATTATGTAGGTCTGATGTCTGGGTTCATATGGGATCTACATATGGTCAATTATGTAGGTCTGATGTTTGGGTTCATATGGGATCTACATATGGTCAATTATGTAGGTCTGATGTTTGGGTTCTTATGGGATCTACATATGGTCAATTATGTTGGCCTTATGTCTGGGTTCAAATGCTATGGTATCCGTATGTGGCTAATTATGTATGTGTTGAGTGTAGGGTGCTATGGGATCTACATTTTTCTACGATGACACAAGATGTATGTTGTTGTATGTCCTTTTAAATATTTAAGTGACCTTGTTAAAACATATGCCTGTGTTACATCTAGGACTCTAATCAAAGGTTAGACACAAGACAAAGTTTATCATCAATATGAACGCATCATTGTATCTTTTATTACACTTTACACTATCACAGACGTTATATATATATGTTTGTGTGTATATATATGGTCCCCTTAGAATAATAAGATTATATGTGGACTTTTGGTCGAACTGAGATATTCGCCTTTGAAAATATGATTTTAATATTTTAATAGGGCTTTATAGAGTTAGAATCCTGTTATTCGGTTCTTCCGACTAAATTGTCTCAAGATACAACTCTCATATTTTGTACCATACTAGATAAATAAATGGACTCGGTAGCTATAACTCATTTTGGTGACAAATTCGACTATGAACCTTGTCATACTAAGGGGGGCGGTATAATATATATATCATAACGAATATACATACACCTTAAATAGTGCAAGTAATTTTTTTTCAAACACCTTTTCTCTAATACCACGTTACTCTAACAACATATGTTTTTTCAATGAAAGCTGAGAATTATATTTTATATAAAAGATGCATATAGATAGACAGCAAAAATTGTGTTTCCATACACATTAATCAGATGTGTTTGTAGGTATAGTCATTTATAAACTTTTAGCTATATACATTTACAAACCACGTGTTTTAACTACAGACATTATAAATCATTACCTTTAGCTATAGACATTTATAAACCACGTGTTTTAGTTATAGTCATTTATAAACCACGTGTTTTAGCTATAGACATTAATAAACCATGTGTTTTAGCTATAGTCATTTATAAACCATGTGTTTTAGCTATAGACATTATAAATAATTAATTTTAGCTATATCTTATCTTATATGTTACAGACGCTCCTTCTGTACAAAAGATTATTGCGTCCTACGTATTTCTATGGTTTGTGTTTAGTCCTGTATTCTTACTAGAGTTTTAAATGATGATAAAGTGTTGGCTTTCCTGGTTTCTTCAGGCAACCCATTCAACGACCGAATACCGGACGGAAAGAAAGAAAACTTGTATGTGTTTGTTCTTGAATATGGAATAAGAAAGGTGTTTTTATCTTTATGTCTATTTGATGGTTGTATTAAGTTATCTTTGTGTTGTATTTCTAAATTAGAATTAATTGCCTTATGTATAATTACTAATTTACTCTTGGTTCTTCTATCCTTTAGTGTTTCAAGGTTTAATGATTTAACTAACGGTGTTGCTCTTGTCAGTTTTGAATATTCTCCAGTAATAAATCTGGCAGCTCTTTTTTGGATTTGTTCTAACTTATCAATATTTTCTTTGGTGGATGGGTCCCATACAGAAGATGCATATTCTAGTATAGGTCTCACCAGGGTGAGGTAGCATTTTAGTTTTATATCTTTGTTACATTTGTAAAAGTTTCTTTTTATAAAGCCTAAGGTTTTGTTTGATTTTTTAATAACTTCATTGACATGGGGGTTCCAAGATAGTTTCTCATTTATTATGACTCCTAAGTATTTTGCATCTTTAGTTTGGGTTAATTCTTTTCCATGAATGAAGTATTTTGAACTTTTTCTTTGTTACTCTTAGCAGTTGACATTTTTCTGGGTGGAAGGACATACTCCAGTTAGTTTCCCATTTTATTAATTCATCTAAGTCTTTTTGTAAAATTTTGCTATCTTGTTCTGACTTGATTGTTCTATAGATTATACAATCATCAGCAAATAACCTAACTTTAGTTCCTGTTGAGATATTGTTGGGTAAGTCATTTATATAAATTAAAAATAGTAAGGGACCTAGGACAGTTCCTTGTGGAACTCCTGAGTTAACCTTTATTGGTGTAGATTTAGATCCATTAATTATTACAGTTTGCTCCCTACCCAATAGGAAATCTTGGATCCAGTGATGTAAGGGACCTGAGATTCCAAAGTATTTGAGTTTTTTAAGTAAACTAAGGTGGTGAACTTTGTCAAATGCTTTTGAGAAGTCTAGTAATATTGTATCTATTTGATCATTATTATCTAAGCCTTTTGATAGATCATCTATTAGACCTATCAATTGTGTTTCACATGATCTGTTCTTCCTAAAGCCATGTTGGTGTGGGCATAGGGCATTATATTTGTCAAGGTGGTTAACTATTCTGATATATATTATGTGTTCCAGTAATTTACAGGTGATACTAGTAAGTGATACAGGTCTGTAATTACCAGGGTCGGACTTATCACCTTTCTTAAAGAGTGGCGTTACATTGGCTAATTTCCAATCCTGGGGTACTTTACCCTGGTTTAGAGAGGCTTGAAAAATAACTACAAGGATTTGGGACAGTTCATTGCTTAATTCTTTTAATAACCTAGCAGGTAATTCATCTGGGCCAGTAGCTTTGCTTATTTTTAAGTTTTTTAGGAGTGAATGTATACCTATCTCATCTACAGCTATGTTACCTATTTCTTCCATTTTATTTAAATTTATTGAAATTTCCTTGTCCCCTGAGGCAGAAAATGATGATGCAAAATGTGAGTTAAGGATATTAGCTTTAGTTTCATTATCATTATAGGTTTTATTATTTGAGCCTTTTAGTGTGGCTATACCTGAAGGCTCCATTTTTTTTTATTTGATAAAGGACCATAAGTTTTTATTTTTATCTTTAGTTATCACATTGTTTATATAATTATTTTGGAGGTTACGGCTAAGTTTTTGTGTCAAGTGTTTAATTTTTAAGTATTTTTTGTGTATCCTTTCTAAATTGGTAGCCTTAAATTTCTGAAATAAATTTTCCTTTAGTTTGCAATACTTTTTTAATTTAAAATTGAACCAGCATTTATTAATTCCATTTGAAGTTATTTTTGTTGGAACATTCTGATCCATTATCGTTTTTAGTTTTGTTTTTATTTCCTTCCATATTTCTTCTACGGGGCTATCTATGCTGAATTTACTTAGGAAATTTTGTTGGAAATTAGAAGCTGATTGGTGTAATTTTATTAAGTTGCATTTATTCCAAAGATACATTGTTTTTCTAGGCATCTTATTTATTTTAGTTTTAATTGTGTTGGTTACCCTAACAATATCATGGTCAGACAGCCCAGGAATTATTGTGCAGTCTAGTACTAGTCCTGGTCTGTTTGTTAGGAATAAATCTAGTATTTTGTTTTTCCTAGTTGCTTTTTTTACTATCTGTTCTAGGTTTATGTTGTTTGTTTAGTCTAAGAAATGTTCATTAATTTCTTTATTATTTTGGTGGCTATCAATTGTATAGTTTTTCCAATTTATATCTGGAAGATTTAAGTTATAGAGATTTATAAAACATGTGTTTTAGCTATAGGCATTTATAAATCATGTGTTTTAGCTATAGACATTTTTAAACCATGTGTTTTAGCTATATACATTAGACATTATAAACCATGTGTTTTAGCTATAGACAAGACATTAGACATTATAATCTAGGTGTTTTAGCTATAGACATTAGACATTATAAACCAATTGTAAATAGACATTTTGAACCTACAAGCTCAGAATTTATTCCTTTATTTCTCCTCTATCAATTATTTGACTTCTCCCCATTATTCCCCAGTCTTGCTCCCTAATGTTCTCCTTATACTGTCCTCCATTATTCCCCAGTCTTGCTCCCTAATGTTCTCCTTATACTGTCCTCCATTATTCCCCAGTCTTGCTCCCTAATGTTCTACTTATACTGTCCTCCATTATTCCCCAGTCTTGCTCCCTAATGTTCCCCCTAGACTGCCCTCCATTATTCTCCCCGAATAGCTCAGTCTGACTTACTTCCCTTCTCCCTTACTTGGTTTCTGATTCCAAGCCCTATCCCACTTGCTCGTTCATCTTATTCTAATTTATTGTGGCTTGAAATTAGTCGCTAAAAATGTGGAGTAGAAATTAATTTTTAGTTTACCTCACTCCAACAGACATACCCTCACACAAAAGCACTCCCACAAACAAGCCACCCCAAACACACACACTCACACATATACCCTTACCCCACACCCACACCCCTAAAACCGTAACTCCACATACCAATACTCACACACACACACACAACCGCACACCCATTACCAAACACTTTCACTCCCATAGTCGCCCCCTCCCACACGCACCAATACCGCCCGACCACGAGTCTACTCTTACAAACGCCCCCTTACCGCCACTCCTATAACATCTTTCCACATTACACACGCACTCCCACACACCAACTTTAATATACATCCACTCCCACATACACCTACTCCCACACACGCACTACCACACACCAACTCCGATATACATCCACTCCCACATACACCTACTCCCACACACGCACTACCACACACCAACTCCAATATACATCCACTCTCACATACACCTACTCCCACACACGCACTCCCACACACCAACTTTAATATACATCCACTCCCACATACACCTACTCCCACACACGCACTACCACACACCAACTCCGATATACATCCACTCCCACATACACCTACTCCCACACACGCACTCCCACAAACCAACTCCCACAAACCCGCTCCCCCAAACACACTCCCATACACACCAACTCCTATACACACTCACTCCCACACACATCCACTCCCGCACACCCTCACTCCCATAAACACCCCCTCCCACACACCCACTTCCGCAATCTCCCACTCCCACACACACCCTCTCCCACACACCCACTCCCGAAGATGCCCTCCCACTAACACACACTCGCCTACACACCCACACACTCCCACAAGCCATACCCCGCTACCCCACACCAAACCAGGTCATCGTCCTAACTGCTCACTCCAGGACGTGTTATCTGGTTAAAATAAAAATTCCGACCCCACCAGCACACGATGCGAGATCGTCAATTCACCCCACACCCCGAGCACCATCCCACACCCCGTGCCCCATCTCTAACCCCAGCCCCATCCCTAACCCCAGCCCGTATCAGTACGTTTTAACGGAAGTAGATAAGTCAGTCTGTCAGAACACTGTGTCAATGTTTTATATCCGCTTATCATTGGAAACGAAATCTGGAAAATGCTTTTCACAAATTATAAATGGTTTGTTATTTTTGTTTTTTTTTAAAAGAACACACTCTAAGATTTTAAATAGGTTTCGGCGGTGAAGGAAATAGCATTGTGAGAAAATAACTTTGTGGATATAATATTGAAAAAAAAAATATTGTTAAAGGGGAAAAAACATTTTCATAATTTTTTTTTTTTTGAGTTAAACATTTTAAGCATTTAATTAAGATGGTAACATTGCGAGAGTAACATTAGGACAGCAGAATTGTAAGTATTACATTTTGAAAAGAACTAAATGAGAAGACAGATTTGAGAATAACATTAAGAGATGTACTTAGTGAAATCTACGTTTGAAAAATAACGCTGTATTAATAAAATTTTGCGGACAACTTGGTAAATAACTAATTTATTCTAGTCATTATATACACACTATAAAAACTTAACATACCATGTGTTCATGTTTTATTAGGACAGGTTAGGCCCGGATATCTATATTACACCACAGGGTAGGCACGCATATCTATATTACACCACAGGGTAGGCCCGGATATCTATATTACACCACAGGGTAGGCACGCATATCTATATTACACCACAGGGTAGGCCCGGATATCTATATTATACCACAGGGTAGGCCCGGATATCTATATTACACCACAGGGTAGGCCCGGATATCTATATTACACCACAGTAAATAATTGATATTTTCCCTGACTAGAGTAGATAGTTGGTTTTATCCTAAACTCCACAACAAACTATTATCATTAAAATATTGGATAGATATTAGGGGTGTGCCGGATCCGTTTTTTTCAACCGGATCCGGTTCCGGATTTTCTTATGCGAAATCCGCCGGATCCGGATTATTCCGGATTCCGGATTTTGGGTGTTTCTATTTATATTAATTATAGTCTGTGTCTCATAAAGACAAAGAAAGCTATAAAAGCATATGACCCCGTGACCTATCGGCATTTTCTGATCACCGGTTTATAGTCTGTTTCAGGCATTCAAAAAACTTATCGACGCATGCCGCTTAGTGAAGTGCATGTACCTATATTACGATATGTATTTGAAAGACGTAGCAAAGATACCGGGTGATTAATCGGCCCACAAATTTGAGTTCGGTCTTTTAGTGACAGTTTTCCTGCTAGTAAAAGGCATTTGATTACCACATTAATAGTACGGCGATTGTGGCTCAAACTTTATTTGAACAGAAAAAACGGGGAGGGGAAACGTGTGCGCCGCAAAATTCAATTATTTTGGCGAGTTGGCGATAGAAAAATAATGTTTTTTAAAAATAAATTCCATATTATCATCATTGTTTACTCCGTAGCTTTATAATTTTATTATTAATTTTAAAGCGCGATTTGACTGAGCTGACCGGCATCACACACAAGAGAGGTAAACATGACGTCACAACGGACGGGGCGAGGCGTTGGTTTTTGAAACTAATGAAAAATTCCTCGCTAACTTTAACGAGCGATTGAACCGGTTCTCATATTTAGACCGGTGAACTACGAGTCCTCAAAATAAAATATTAAAAAAGACAGTGGTCTTAACAACCTTAGTATAAACTCCACTTCAATTTCAAGCATTTAAATGTGGCGAAATATTTTGTAACAGCTGAGCGCCACAGAGCGTTAGGTAACCAAGTGGTAACCGACCAGCCAATCAGAGATGGCGCAATGTCCCTAAAAGTATTCATAGATAGGCTAGGTCAGCACAGGCCTGCTGGCTTGACACAATTTGATGGTCGTCTGCCGTGCTTGGTGAGGTGGCGGCCTGGCGACCAGGCGCTTGGGCAGTATAGTTGCTTATTATTTCTGTTACAGCGTCATTGGTGATTGCGGTTAAGATGACGTCACGAATAATAATTACTCATCCCCGCACTATCATGTATGGGATTGGGCCGATTGGCCACTATTAGCGGTGCTGACTCTAGCCTCTGGTATGTTCGGAATATTAAACATTAAACAAGCTCAACGCTCGAAACAATCGATTAATGTATCGTGATCGTGTGAAATTCGGGAAAGAGAATGCTTTTATTTCAGATTATGATCCGGTGAATCACAAAATCTGGCAAATTCCGAAATCCGGTATATTCCGGATTCCGGTTGTTCCGGATACATGTAAATCCGGCGGAACCGAATTTCACCGGGTAGTGCAAAATCCGGCGGAACCGGATTCCGGACCGGATTCCGGCACACCCCTAATAGATATATGGATGTGCTATTTCTTCAGGCTTGAAAGCAATAAAATATTTATTTTAAACGGATTTTTTAAAAAGTTTTAGCAACAGTAAAAATATCACAAACGGTATGTAGATAATTAGAAAAGCAAAGAAAGAAGAGTTGAGATCATTTCATGAACAAGCATCACCTTCATGATTAGATAGTATTTAAAAACACGATATTGTCAAGCCCACAAAATCATTTCTGTTTAATATAACAGAAAAGTCTACCGAAAGTCGATATCATTGTAACTTGTAAATTAATCCTTCATTGGGTAACCACAAGAATCGTGTCTTTTTTCATTGTCATTTTCTACCTTAGACATTCGAGATCACTTGATAAAAATAAAAATATTAGATACAAATTGATGATATTATGAAGATGATCTTGGCATTGGAATGCGACCCTCTCTCTCGCTTTGCATTTTAAACTGAAAGATTTAATTGATAATAGTTTTTTATGCGTTCCCGAAACTAGAGTATGATAGTGGATTCAAATCTGAAAATTTTTAGTTTTGGAAAAGTTTTTAAAATGCTTTTAGATAAAAAAGAAGAACTTTGAAAGAAATTTACTCAATTATTTTATGAGTGCTTTAGTTTCATTACAAAATTTAAAATTAATTTAAATGTGTAGAGTACATTTTAACACCAGAAATTTCTTTTTGTGTTTACTTTAGAATATGATTTTGACAAAGGCTGTGAATCGTTGCCTTTCTTTTAGTTTCTAAATATATTTCAGTATCTTTAAAAAGACCAACCGCTAAAGTAACCTGTCAGTATCTCTAAATAGCCGAACCACTAACGTAACCTGTCAGTATCTCTAAATAGCCGAACCACTTAAGTAACCATTTAGTATCTCTAAATAGCCGAACCACTAACGAAACCTGTCAGTATCTCTAAATAGCCGAACCACTAAAGTAACCATTTAGTATCTCTAAATAGCCCAACCACTCAAGTAACCTGTCAGTATCTCTAAATAGCCCCACCACCAAGAGCGCTGTTTTGCGGCGATGGTAAACAAAAAACTAAACAAATAACGATGACTTGTTTACGTCCATATTTATATATCCAAAAATCATGTTTGTGTCCATATTTATATATCCAAATATCATGTTTGTGTACATATTTATATATCCAAATATCACGTTTGTGTCCATATTTATATATCCAAAAATCATGTTTGTGTCCATATTTATATATCCAAATAACATGTTTGTGTCCATACTTATATATCCAAATATCATGTTTGTGTCCATATTTATATATCCAAATAACATGTTTGTGTCCATATTTATATATCCAAATATCATGTTTGTTACAGTTTGTGTCCATTTGGACAAGAACAATCCATTCTATCTTTTCACGCGGATTTTTCAAGCAATTTAAATGCCCAAAAGTTTGCATTAAAATAAACACTGGGTTTGTATGAACAGTTTATTATATCCGTATGTTATTTGTGATATAAGATAAAATACGACCTTATTATGCAATGTGTTAACAGTATTGAACATTCAATTAACACTAGATTTACAAAGTCATGGATACACATCCAGGGAAAATGTATTAATAATAAAAATAACAATCCATTCAGTAGTTATGAATCTATGACCATGTGGACCCTGGACTCCTTGCCGAACATCTTACTTAGCTAAATAGCTTTGACAGCGTGGGGTAACCCTATATTTGCAGTGACCTCCCTCCCCCCACACACACATTAGTCTTGTATTTCACAACGTAGGCCACCCATTGACCTCCCCCCCCGTTAGTCTTGTATTTCACAACGTAGGCCACCCCGTGACCCCACTTGGACTCACCCCAAACCGGTCCTTGTGCTACTTCCCCCTTCCTCTGACGTCTGCTCATAATGTACAGGTGAAGTTATCCTCCCCTAGCCGCGGTCTCATGCCTTACGTCATTGGTTCATGACGTCCTCATGCTTCACGTCATTGGTTCATGACGTCCTCATGCTTCACATCATTGGTTCATGACGTCCTCATGCCTTACGTCATTGGTTCATGACGTCCTCGTGCTTCACGTAATTGGTTCATGACGTCCTCATGCTTCACGTCATTGGTTCATGACGTCCTCATGCTTCACGTTATTGGTTCATGACGTCCTCATGCTTCACGTCATTGGTTCATGACGTCCTCGTGCTTCACGTCATTGGTTCATGACGTCCTCATGCTTCACGTCATTGGTTCATGACATCCACATGCTTCACGTCATTGACTTCCTTTTAGGGGTAGTCCATAAAGTACGTCAAGGTATATTTTACCATTTTAAACTCCCCCTCCCCCTGTCACACACTGTCACAAATGTCTGACCCCCATCCCCTCAAGTACGTCACACTTTCGAACAAAAAAGTTAGTTTTTTAATTTACAAAATAATTAAAATTTAACACAAAACCCCGTAACGTCACACATGGCCGGACATCCCC
>MUZC01000545.1:16211-29845 GCA_002072015.1 Radix auricularia | reverse complement strand
ACAGACATTTAGGTAACATAGGACAGACATGTGATATCACAGACGTTTAGGTAACATAGGACAGACATGGGATATCACAGACATTTATGTAACATAGGACAGACATTGGATATCACAGACATTTAGGTAACATAGGACAGACATGGGATATTACAGACATTTAGGTAACATTTCGGCGGCTGGGTAGCGAAGTCAATAGTGCACTCGCCTCACAAGCTGAGGGGCGTGGGAACGAGCCCACGAATAGCCACTCTAAAATTTTGAGAAATGACTAACGCTAAGAAAATCCTCCGCTGACCTGGAGAGGGATGGGCGCCGCCAGTGTCTATTAAGCCCGAGAATGTTCTAATGGAAACATTAGAATCCCCTACGACCTCTGAAAAAGAGGTTATGGGACTAAAAAAAAAATAAATAAATAAAAAAAAAAAATAAAAAAAAAGGTAACATAGGACAGACATGGGATATCATGCTTCAACAGGAACATCTAGAAAACTGGCATCAATGTTGGATGTTTCAAAAAATGTGGTAGAAGCACGCAAATCAACAACACTTTTTGGTAGTGTTTTTATGAGATGCGGTCCACGTTCTGATTGCATTGTCCGAACAAGGCCAGTCTTTTCTTTGTCCGACAAAAGGGTTGAAAATAACGCAAGCGTCGACAGTTCCGGACTCAAGTACCACGAGTGACGCACCATCATTTTCAATCCAGTCGCTCGAAGAACAGCATCATCATATTCGTATAAACGCTGTATCAACTAGTTATCATTTACAGGTGCATCTGCGGTGAGCCTACATGAAAACCATGATTGAAGATAAACACATATGGTAAACCGATTAAAGCGCTGAATACCTTGTAATTCTCTAGCTGTTAACTGAAAGATGGTTTTGTTGCCTGCAAACAATAGTTCGATTTTCAATGCATAGATTGCTTTCGCCATCCACCTTGCCTTATGTAGGGCACCAGGTCTGCGAATGCTGACATCAACCTCCAACCCAATCATTTGTGCAGCAAGCAGAAGAAATTCCAAATAATCATCACGTGAATGACTGACCTCAACTTGACATTTGATAAATTCTTTAATCGAATCAGACACGATTATTAAAGGGGCGGATCTTGCTTCGGGTGTGGTATTAATTTTGGCCATTTTTCGTGAAACCTCTTAAAAACAAAATCTCTAGTCCAGTGGATGGTCCAAGACAAACATTGAATGCATCGGCAAGGAGTACTTCCAACATGTGATGACGGCATGCCATCCATTATAGATTACGTCCTAGGGCTACTTCTAACATAGTGCAAGCTCCATTGAGTCTTCCAGTATTGGAAGCCGTAGTGACGAAGCACATGCCAATGACCATAGATTCGCACTTCTACGATTTGATATGTTCATATACTGCATCAGCAGCTGCCCGTCCTGACCCGGATTCTAACTTGGGAACACACAGAAGCTTTGTAGTGCCATCGACAAGTGATGAGAGCAGGAGAGGTAATCGATCGATGGTAACCTCTCCGGTAACATCGGGCAATAGCTTACTATCCCACTGAACAATTGATTTTGAGGGAATATAGTCTTCTTTTATACATGCTGCAGCTTGTTGACGATGAAGCTTGTGATGACGATGCATTGTGCTCTTGGAAAATACTGTGTCAGATGCCGGAACACCAGCTTCGTTGAATGCGGATACAAGTATCATTGTAGATTTTCTAATCCTGGTGTTAGTTCTGTCCAGCACTGCAGCAACTTTAGGTGATATGATGCTTCGTCTGCGATGTCTTGTTGCAGAATTTGTTTTGCTTGAGGATGCTGATTGGATGACAAATTCTTCATCAGATTCTGCATCGTCACTGGAATCGCGACAAATGGATGATGTCATTGAATGTGTGTCTGTGTCACTGTCAGAGCCACCTACATCCAGTTGCTGTTCTATGTCTACTGCTGACTCTACACTTGAACATGATGGTAAGTCATGGTGAGGGCACTGTGATGTAGCATCTTTTGCTGCATCACCAAAATCCCTAATAAATTGTTTCTGACGCTCAGCAACTCGTTTTTCTTTAGCAGCAAGCTTTTTGTTCACAGATCCAATTGATCCTGTTCTTGATTCTCGTTGCAACTTCAAAAACTGCCTGTCTTCAGCATGTTTTATCAGCTGTTCAGAGTTGGCATGGCTAACTTCAAAAAGATTACTCAACTTCTTGGTGTATTCTTTTTGGTTCATTTGATCGGTTGAGTTGTTACGCTTACGGTGCTTCATCAAACAAACTTGTTCTGCATACACATCTTTGATCTTCTGTGGAATGTGCTGCTTTTGTCGTACAGGCAGTCGTGATTTCACCCTGAAGGGCAACAGTTGATCATGTACTTGCTGTGCAGCTGTATTGATGTTAAGCTTCTGTTGACGGTGATAATATACACAATTTTTATGTTGGCCTAATACTGGAATTTTAAAAGCTCTTGGGGGACCACTAAATGTTGTTCAAATGAGCTACAACTTCACCGATTCACTCATTGTACCCAAGAGACACATTTCAGGGGGTGAGACAACAAAGATTTAAAAAAAAAAATTTCGAGTTATTCTGGGACACCCTAAATAGACCTACACCATAGTGGTGGTCCTAAGCCATAGTTTGTCTAACATAGACCTACACCATAGTGGTGGTCCTAAGCCATAGTTTGTGTAACATAGACCTACAACCTAGTGGTGGCACTAAGCCATGGTTTGTCTAACATAGACATACACCATAGTGGTGGTCCTAAGTCATGGTTTGTCTAACATAGACCTACACCATAGTGGTGGTCCTAAGCCATAGTTTGTCTAACATAGACCTACAGATAACAGTGGTGGTCCTAAACCATGGTTTGTCTAACATAGACCTACACATTATAGTTGTGGCCCTAAGCCATAGTATGTCTAACATAGACCTACACCATAGTGGTGGTCCTAAGCCATAGTGATGTGTAACATAGACCTACAACATAGTGGTGGCCCTAAGCCATAGTGATGTGTAACATAGACCTACAACATAGTGGTGGCCCTAAGCCATAGTTTGTCTAACATAGACCTACAACATAGTGGTGGCCCTAAGCCATAGTGATGTGTAACATTGACCTACAACATAGTGGTGGCCCTAAGACATAGTGATGTGTAACATAGACCTACACCATAGTGGTGGCCCTAAGCCATAGTTTGTCTAACATAGACCTACAACATAGTGGTGGCCCTAAGCCATAGTGATGTGTAACATAGACCTACAACATAGTGGTGGTCCTAAGCCATAGTGATGTGTAACCTAGACCTACACATTATAGTGGTGACCCTAAGCCATAGTTTGTCTAGCATAGACCTACAACATAGTGGTGACCCTAAGCCATAGTTTGTCTAACATAGACCTACACCATAGTGGTGGCCCTAAGTCATAGTTTGTCTAACATAGACCTACACCATAGTGGTGGTCCTAAGCCATAGCTATAACTATACACTCCAGCAAAGTTCGTCAATTAAGACTATGTGTACTTGTTAATTTATTGTTTCTTTCTCGCTCTCTCATTTCTTTTTCCTATTGTCTCTCTCTACATTTCTGTCTCTCATCTCTCTGTCTCTCTCTTCATTTCTGTCTCTCTCTCTCTTTATCTCTGTCTCTCTCTCTTTTTCTCTCTCTTATATCTCTTTTCTCTCACTCTCTATATATGTAAATATATCCATCTCTGTGTATGTACCTATGTCTCTCTTTCTGTCTCTCTGTAGGCCTCTCTCTCTCTCTCTATCTTACTTAAGTGGTAAGGGATGGCGATGTTATGTAGCGTCCGATGAAGAAGACGTCAGTTCATGAAGAAGACGTCAGTTAATGAAGAAGACGTCAGTTCATGAAGAAGACGTCAGTTAATGAAGAAGACGTCAATGTATGAAGAAGACGTCAGTTAATGAAGTAGACGTCAGTTCATGAAGAAGACGTCAATGTATGAAGAAGACGTCATTTAATGAAGAAGACGTCAGTTAATGAAGACCTCAGTTCATGAAGAAGACGTCAGTTCATGAAGAAGACGTCAATGTATGAAGAAGACGTCAAATCTGTTTCCCCATGGACGTCACCTCAATCATCACCAAAGATCGTGTTTACGAGAGCGCCTTCAAGAAATCCAACCCCTGTTGTTAGCTCAGCTGAGGTAGCAATAATTGAGGTATCTCAGCAATAATTGAGGTATCTCAGCAATAATTGAGGTATCTCAGCAATAATTGAGGTATCTCAGCAATAATTGAGGTATCTAGCAATAATTGAGGTATCTACCAATAATTGAGGTATCTACCAATAATTGAGGTATCTACCAATAATTGAGATATCTACTAATCATTGAGGTATATAGCAATAATTGAGGTATCTCAGCAATAATTGAGGTATCTCAGCAATAATTGAGTTATCTAGCAATATTTGAGGTATCTAGCAATAATTGAGGTTTCTAGCAATAATTGAGGTATCTTGCAATAATTGAGGTATCTAGCAATAATTGAGGTATCTCAGCAATAATTGAGGTATCTAGCAATAATTGAGGTATATCAGCAATAATTGAGGTATCTCAGCAATAATTGAGGTATCTAGCAATAATTGAGGTATCTAACAATAATTGAGGTATCTAGTAATAATTGAGGTATCTAGCAATAATTGAGGTATCTCAGCAATAATTGAGGAATCTCAGCAATAATTGAGGTATCTCAGCAATAATTGAGGTATCTCAGCAATAATTGAGGTATCTACCAATAATTGAGGTATCTACCAATAATTGGGGTATCTAGCAATAATTGAGCTATCTCAGCAATAATTAAGGTATCTAGCAATAATTGAGGTATCTACCAATAATTGAGGTATCTAGCAATAATTAAGGTATCTACCAATAATTGAGGTATCTAGCAATAATTGAGGTATCTACCAATAATTGAGGTATCTAGCAATAATTGAGGTATCTACCAATAATTGAGGTATCTACCAATAATTGAGGTATCTACCAATAATTGAGGTATCTAGCATAAATGATGTATCTCAGCAATAATTGAGGTATCTCAGCAATAATTGAGGTATCTCAGCAATAATTGAGGTATCTCAGCAATAATTGAGGTATCTAGCAATAATTGATTTATCTAGCAATAATTGAGGTATCTAGCAATAATTGAGTTATCTACCAATAATTGAGGTATCTACCAATAATTGAGGTATCTAGCAATAATTGAGGTATCTACCAATAATTTAGGTATCTACCAATAATTGAGGTATCTCAGCAATAATTGAGGTATATCAGCAATAATTGAGGTATCTAGCAATAATTGAGGTATCTAACAATAATTGAGGTATCTAGCAATATTTGAGGTATCTAGCAATAATTGAGGTATCTAGCAATAATTGAGGTATCTAGCAATAATTGAGGTATCTAACAATAATTGAGGTATCTAGCAATAATTGAGGTATCTAGCAATAATTGAGGTATCTGGCAATAATTGAGCTATCCGCCATGTATTTTTTCCTTATTTAGACCTATGGCGGACTAAGGGGGGCTGAAAGGGCTATAGCCAGGGGCCCCAGACTGTTTTGGGCCCACAAACTCTTTATATTGTATAATACAAGTGTACAAATGTTTGCACGAACCCATGAAAGTATAATAAATTAATAAAATGTATAAATATTATCTATACAACTGATCGTGATTCAGACCATCCGGCATCCTTCCGTCTCGTGAGACGATGGTGCATCACCGTTGGGTTGGGTTGCATTTTCTCGAGTGGCTGTGCAGTCCTATCCTTGAGTGACAGTCTTTGCCACAGTTTTTACACACGAGTTCTGTGCTTCCAAATGTTTTGGCCTTTCTCCTAGCTCTTCTGTCTGCAGCCTCCTCCATTCTTCGCTCCTCGGCTACTATGACGCCCTCTTTGACAAATGTGCGCCACGTAGATCGGTCTTCTGCCTTACACTCCCAGTCACTTGTATGTATTTTGGCTGCTTTCATGTCCCTTTGACAGACATCTTTAAATCGCAAGCGTGGGCGACCTGTTTTCCTCTTTCCTGAAGCAAGTTCACCATATAGGAGGTCCTTCGGGATGCGGCCGGGGCTCATTCTTTTGACATGTCCTAGCCACCTCAGGCGTCTTTCACTAAGAATTGAGAACATGCTTTGGGTATTGGCACGCGTTAGGACCTCACTATTAGGCACTTTGTCTTGGCATTTAATACCAAGGATGCGGCGCAGGCATCTCAAATGGAAGCTGTTAAGCTTACGCTCTTGTGATGTATAAGTGGTCCATGTCTCGCTCCCATATAGTAGTGTACTGATGACACAGGCTCGATAGACGCACAGTTTGGTTTTCTCCGTTAGCTTGGTGTTTTGCCAGACCCGCTTATTTAGTTTAGCCATTGTTGCGGCTGCCTTGCCAATTCTGCTGTTTATTTCTTCTTCAATGGACAGTGTATTGGAGACCTTGGATCCCAAGTAGGTGAAGCTGTCCACAACCTCCAAGTTTTCATTATCGATATTTATGGTAGGAGGAGGTCGAGTGTCTTGGGCCATGATGTTTGTCTTTTTCAAGCTGATTTGCAGACCAAATTCTTTGCAGGCATTGGAGAAGCTTGACACGAGTTGTTGCAAACCAGATTCTGTATGTGCTGTTAGTGCCGCATCATCCGCAAATAGTAGCTCTCGAATTAGGACATCCGTCGTTTTGGTCTTGGCTCGGAGGCGGGCAGTGTTGAAAAGTCCTCCATCAGCTCTGGTATGTAACCAGATTCCCTCACTGCTATCCTTGNAAATAAAAATCGGTCACGGGTTCAAACCCCGGTTCTGGCACCCCTACGGGTAGATGATGCTCGTTAAAACCTTGGCTGGTAGTTCATCTAGGAGAAGGAAACTCCGAATACAAATCCTCCGCTGCCTTGCGGCTATACCTGCCTTGCGGGAAAGGCTAAGGGAGTAAACCCTGAAAGAAAATCAGGAATTGGAGCACCTACAGGCGGTCTATACATAAGACTTATGTACATACCGGCAGCTCCTGCGACGCCAATGGCAGCCAAGCTGCATCGACGCAAGTCGTTCCCTTGGTTACACCATTGACGTGGAGAGGGGGGATATGCTGTATGGGCAGCAGCTAATTCTCCATAATACCCGCCCAGGCTTGCATCACCTCTGGAGAGGACACTCCAGCGTCGCCGCAAGGTGTCGACAAAACACGGGAAGCAGCAGTTACCGGTTATAAGCCAAAGCTCAATTGACGTAGAGCTAGGCGCCAGGGGCTGCTTCCGACGGTGGGAGAGACTACCAATGTCTCACTGGACAGCTACCGCCCGCCTCAAACTGGGCAGCCCCCAGTCAAATAGGTGCTATCCCGTCATGGCCTGCCTTCTCCACTGGGTGCGTGGAGATTAGAGTACCACTCAACAAGTGGGCCACTAAGCCCTGCACCAAGAAATACAAAAAAGAAAAAGAAGACCCCAGCTCTTCGAATCGCTAGCTGGAACGTGAGGACTATGTGTCCCGGCATCACTGATGATCTGCAGTCCATAAACGACACACGGAAGACAGGAATAATCGATAGAGAACTTAAAAGGCTAAAGATTGACATAGCATGCCTTCAGGAGACCAGGCTCCCAGACAACGGTTCACTCAAAGAGGCCAATTACACCTTCTTCTGGCAAGGCAGACCGAAAGACGAACCTAGACAGCATGGTGTGGGTTTCACTGTTAAAAACACTCTTCTACCATCCATTGAACCCCCGTCATCTGGCACGGAGAGGATCCTCACTCTAAGACTCAGAACAACTGCGGGCCCAGCAAATATTCTTAGTGTGTATGCCCCAACACTCTATTTAACTCCGGAAGAGAAGGGCCAGTTCTATGGAGCATCCACAAAGACGAGGCAATCTATCTCCTAGGAGATTTCAATGCTAGAGTGGGGAGCGACCACGAAGCCTGGCCCACCTGCCTTGGACTCTTTGGAAGAGGAAAGTTAAATGAAAATGGACAAAGGCTTCTGGAATTGTGCTGCTCACGAGGCTTGTGTGTGACCAACACTTTCTTCAAGTGCAAGGATATACATCAAGTATCTTGGAGACACCCTCGATCCCACCAATGGCACCAGCTGGACCTCATTCTCACCAGGCGTGCACAACTAGCTAGCGTCCTACTCACTCGTAGCTATAACAGTGCCGACTGTGACACGGATCATTCCCTTGTCGCCAGCAAAGTACGAATAATGAGGAAAAACTCGTACCACACAAATAAAAAGGGAAGTCCACGCATCAATACTTCCTGCATGAAAGACCCTGCGATAATGCAGCTGTTCAAAGACAAGGTGAAGACAAGGTGAAGGAAAGTCTCTCAAAGATGTCCCCATGCGTCACCATCGACTCCAAATGGACGCATCTGAGAGACACAATCTATACATCCGCAATACAAGCCTTTGGCAAAAAATCTCACAAAAACACTGACTGGTTTGATGAACATTGGGACGAGATGAAACCTGTCACTGAAGCAAAAAGGAAAGCTCTTATGGCTTACAAGGAAAAGCCTACACCCGACAATTTTCATGCCTTAAAAACAGCTAAGTCACTTGCCCAAAAGGTTGCACGTAAATGTGCCAATACCTACTGGCTTAAGCTCTGTTCCAGTATACAATCAGCTGCAGACATGGGCAATGCAAAGTCATGTACGAAAACATCAAAAAGGCAACTGGCGCCTTGACGTCAAAAGTTGCTCCCCTAAAGTCCAAAAGTGGAGAAATTATTCAAGACCAGGCAGCACAGCTAAAACGGTGGGTTGAGCATTATCTGGAATTGTATTCAACAGTTACCACAGTCTCCAGCACCGCTCTAGATGACATCCCAGATATGCCACTCATGGAAGAACTTGATGTCGTGCCCACACAGGAAGAGCTGAGCAAAGCAATTGACAGCCTAGCTTGTGGAAAAGCGCCTGGGAATGATGGAATACCACCAGAGGTTCTAAAGAGTGGCAAGACAGCTTTACTCCAACCATTGCACGAGATTCTGTCCCTCTGCTGGGAACAGGGCTACATCCCCCAAGACCTAAAGGATGCAAATATAGTGACACTATATAAAAACAAAGGTGATAGGAGTGATTGCAATAATTATCGCGGCATTTCACTCCTTAGTATTGTAGGAAAGACCTTTGCCCGCGTTATACTAANGTGAACCGTTGTCTGGGAGCCTGGTCTCCTGAAGGCATGCTATGTCAATCTTTAGCCTTTTAAGTTCTCTATCGATTATTCCTGTCTTCCGTGTGTCGTTTATGGACTGCAGATCATCAGTGATGCCGGGACACATAGTCCTCACGTTCCAGCTAGCGATTCGAAGAGCTGGGGTCTTCTTTTTCTTTTTTGTATTTCTTGGTGCAGGGCTTAGTGGCCCACTTGTTGAGTGGTACTCTAATCTCCACGCACCCAGTGGAGAAGGCAGGCCATGACGGGATAGCACCTATTTGACTGGGGGCTGCCCAGTTTGAGGCGGGCGGTAGCTGTCCAGTGAGACATTGGTAGTCTCTCCCACCGTCGGAAGCAGCCCCTGGCGCCTAGCTCTACGTCAATTGAGCTTTGGCTTATAACCGGTAACTGCTGCTTCCCGTGTTTTGTCGTCACCTTGCGGCGACGCTGGAGTGTCCTCTCCAGAGGTGATGCAAGCCTGGGCGGGTATTATGGAGAATTAGCTGCTGCCCATACAGCATATCCCCCCTCTCCACGTCAATGGTGTAACCAAGGGAACGACTTGCGTCGATGCAGCTTGGCTGCCACTGGCGTCGCAGGAGCTGCGGTATAAACATAAGTCTTATGTATAGACCGCCTGTAGGTGCTCCAATTCCTGATTTTCTTTCTGGGTTTACTCCCTTAGCCTTTCCCGCAAGGCAGGTATAGCCGCAAGGCAGCGGAGGATTTGTATTCGGAGTTTCCTTCTCCTAGATGAACTACCAGCCAAGGTTTTAACGAGCATCATCTACCCATAGGGGTGCCAGAACCAGGATTTGAACCCGTGACCGATTTATGATTTTTATTGTTGATTTTTTGGTGCCGCAGCGCACTAACACTTTGACCACCGCGCCCCCAGACATGATAGTCTTAATAATAGAAAAAACTTGATTTCATTGGCTCACTTAGAAAACGTAGTATAAATTATAGTTTATATTTTTAAAATTTCTCAAGTTCTGCTGGCCGTGTGGAGAGAGTATAGGCTCAAAATGCAAGCGGTGTCGGGTTCGATTCCCTTGAGTGGGATATATAATTTTTTTTGTCACAATCAATTGTAACATACGACAAACAATTCAAACGGTTATTTCTCCGTGATCCTTTTTTCCATTATTAATATTTAGTTACAGTCTTATATTAGCTGTTAACAATCATTTATTTTAAAGGACGCTGGCTGGATAGGGCCCCCGTTTGATTGCAGCCCGGGGCCCCGTGCAATCTTAATCCGCCCCAGAAATAGACCAAATAAACATCTCTACACGTGTGTCTTCTTATGGTCTCACATGCGGCTGGAGGGTCAGCGGGCTGGGGCGGGTGGGGGTGAAACATGGGAAAGGGGGGCTGAGGGGTGTTTATTACTAATGTATACTTGAATGGCCAGTATGCCACCAAACGACACACGTAGCTTCCCTGGCACAGAACTAATATGATGATCGTTGTCCGTGACGATACGACGTGACACACGACACATGTAGCTTCCCTGGCACAGAACTAATATGATGATCGTTGTCCGTGACGATACGACGTGACACACGACACACGCAGCTTCCCTGGCACAGAACTAATATGATGATCGTTGTCCGTGACGATACGACGTGACACACGACACACGTAGCTTCCCTGGCACAGAACTAATAGGATGATCGTTGTCCGTGACGATACGACGTGACACACGACAAAAACATACTTCAATTGAAAAATAGAGGAAGGGGGGCGCTTTAAGTATGACTAGAGAAAAGAATTTTTAATGATTAAAATACGAAATTTAGATTTTTTGTGACAAGAAAACAAGAATTAGTTAAGGTGATAAAGAATGAAAGAACAAAAATCAAAGGTAGTAGGAGCAAGTAGTCTATATAAACATGTGGTTTTATGTCTTAAAAATGGCAGTTAGCTTAACTTGCTTATAATTCTTAGATGTTATAAAGTTTTTGGGTGGTTCAAGCTATAAACATATTATTGGTTTTACTTTTTTTGTGTGTGCATGTAAATATACCTAAATGAATATATTGCATTCTGGGTATATTAGAGAAGCAGACAAATGAGAAAGAGAGAGAGACAGAGAAAGAGATAAAGAAACAGAAGTTGTTAGAATTAATTAAGACTCACAAAGAGTGGTCATCTAATAAAGGATTTTTTTTCTTGTCACAGAGATGAATAATGATCGCGAAAAGAAAAAGGAAAGACTGGGCGAAAGAAATGGTAAAATAAAAAAAAATATTATTTGAAATGATTTGGATCTTCGCGTATTAAAAAATGGACAAGAAACTGGCTGAGATAAAAGTTGAAAAGAAACGATGCAAGAAGGAAGGATTTTTTGAAACATGCAAGATAGTATGATGAGAATACATGTTAGTATGATGATGATAAAAGATGGTATGATGAGAATACAAGATGGTATGATGAGAATACATGATAGTATTATGAGAATACAAGACAGTATTATGAGAATACAAGATAGTATGATGAGAATACATGATAGTATGAAGGGAATATAGGGTCGGAAGGAAAGATGAGGAGCGTGCAGAAAAGGAGTCGAAATAAAATCAACGGTGACAGAACGGATGAAAGTAAAGATGATAGGCGTGGATGAAAGTAAAGACGATAGGCGTGGATGAAAGTAAAGATGATAGGCGTGGATGAAAGTAAAGACTATAGGCGTGGATGAAAGTAAAGACGATAGGCGTGGATGAAAGTAAAGATGATAGGCGTGGATGAAAGTAAAGATGATAGGCGTGGATGAAAGTAAAGATGATAGGCGTGGAGGAAAGTAAAGATGATAGGCGTGGGTGAAAGTAAAGATGATAGAAGTGGATAAAAGTAAAGATGATAGGCGTGGATGAAAGTAAAGATGATAGGCGTGGAGGAAAGTAAAGATGATAGGCGTGGGTGAAAGTAAAGATGATAGAAGTGGATAAAAGTAAAGATGATAGAAGTGGATGAAAGTAAAGATGATAGGCGTGGATGAAAGTAAAGATGATAGAAGTGGATGAAAGTAAAGATGATAGGCGTGGATGAAAGTAAAGATGATGAAGTGGATGAAAGTAAAGATGATAGAAGTGGATGGAAGTAAAGATGATAGAAGTAAAAAAGTAAAAACGATAGGCGTGGATGAAAGTAAAGATGATAGGCGTGGATGAAAGTAAAGACGATAGAAGTGGATGAAAGTAAAGATGATAGGCGTGGATGAAAGTAAAGATGATAGGCGTGGATGAAAGTAAAGACGATAGGCGTGGATGAAAGTAATGACGATAGAAGTGGATGAAAGTAAAGATGATAGGCATGGATGAAAGTAAAGATGATAGGCGTGGATGAAAGTAAAGATGATAGGCGTGGATGAAAGTAAAGATGATAGAAGTGGATGAAAGTAAAGATGATAGAAGTGGATCAAAGTAAAGATGATAGAAGTGGATGAAAGTAAAGATGATAGGCGTGGATGAAAGTAAAGATGATAGGCGTGGATGAAAGTAAAGATGATAGGCGTGGATGAAAGTAAAGATGATAGGCGTGGATGAAAGTAAAGACGATAGAAGTGGATGAAAGTAAAGATGATAGGCGTGGATGAAAGTAAAGATGATAGGCGTGGATGAAAGTAAAGATGATAGGCGTGGATGAAAGTAAAGATGATAGGCGTGGATGAAAGTAAAGATGATAGGCGTGGNAGAGTGGTAGGATGTGTTTAGAGTGGTAGATGAAAGTAAAGATGATAGGCATGGATGAAAGTAAAGATGATAGGCGTGGATGAAAGTAAAGATGATAGGCGTGGAAGAAAGTAAAGATGATAGAAGTGGATGAAAGTAAAGACGATAGAAGTGGATGAAAGTAAAGATGATAGGCGTGGATGAAAGTAAAGATGATAGGCGTGGATGAAAGTAAAGATGATAGAAGTGGATGAAAGTAAAAATGACAGAAGAGGATGAAAGTAAAGATGACAGAAGAGGATGAAAGTAAAAATGACAGAAGAGGATGAAAGTAAAGATGACAGAAGAGGATGAAAGTAAAGATGACAGAAGAGGATGAAAGTAAAGATGACAGAAGAGGAAGAACGCTGAGAGAGATGTAAAAAGTAAGAACGCCAGTCACCTAAATAGAAACGTGAGAGTGGACAAGAGAGGATAACTACCGCAAGGAAATAAAAGAATACGCGGATTGGGTAAACAATGAGTTATCGCCCATGGCAACCAGGGACGCTGGGGAGTATTCATTAATTTTCATGAAATCGCCGTTATGTCAGCCACAAAACCTTGGCAAAGTGGAGAATAATGCCCTCCCCTCATTCACTCCGTAGCTCTCCATGATTATCTTCCCCTGCTCTCTGGTAGTAAATATTGGACGAGCGCTGTAAATGGGGTTTTGGGGTGAAGGTGGGGGGAAAGGGGAGCCATACAGCATGGCTGATTTCTGGG
>MUZC01000544.1:895258-913291 GCA_002072015.1 Radix auricularia | reverse complement strand
CCCCCCCCCATAAAAGCCGTACCTCCTTTTTGAAAATGAGCATTTGTGAAATAACTTTATTGTCACTTAAGTTTGTATTTAATGTGAAGTTGAACTCTATTAAATCGTATACACGTGTAAATCCATGTAAATCGTCAATAAATAAATTGTAAGCATTCAAGTTTTTAAGTGGAACTTTCATTTTAAGTTGCACGTTTTGATTTGACGTCACATTTCTAAAACACCCTCCCCCCTTCGTCACAAATGTATGATCGCCTCCTCCGTGGGTGCAAAAAGTCATTTTATTTGACTGTTAGTAACTAATTTATTGACTTTAAAAATATTACAAATTTTGGTGTAGATTCTATTATTAAAAAAAAAAATTGGAGGCACTCGTGGTAACGAACACAAAAACACAATCGAAAGGGGGGGAGGAGAGGGGTAGATAAACAGCGTCTACAATCGGAAATCCTATGTCGGCGTATTTCAAAGCAACTTTAATGTTAAAGCAGGGATGTTTTTTTATTTACAAAACCAAACACGGCCTCATTCATCTCTATGCAGTCCTTCCCCACGGCCGACGACTTACCCATTTGAAATTGTTAGTAACTGATTAATTTATTAACTTTAAATACTGACAACCTTGTACATCAGTTTTTCTAGGTCAACACGTGTTAATTCACACAATAAGCACAAGAGAATGCAAGGGGTGTGGGTTATATGAATGAAGGGATGGGGGGGGTAGATAAACAATATTAGCTAGTATCAATCGGCGTATTTCAAAGCGAAGTTACTGTCACAGAAGGGAATTTTTTTTTTACTAACAAACGCCGCTTTTATCTCTATCATTTTTATTTTGGCAGAGAATTTTTATTTTCCTTATCTATATGATTCTTTTAAAGCGCCAAAACCTTTTTGTGTTTGCGATTTCTGTTTCACGTTGAGAGAAAAAGATGTATCAAAATACATTTCCCTTTGACAGATATTTCTCCTGAAATGTAATTTACTGCATTTATTTCAAACAAACATTTTCATTTGAAAAATTATTTCGCAATTTAAAAAAAAAAAAAAAAAAAAGTCTAATGGGAGCCGAAGTTTGGCCTCCGTTAATATAGACATTGAAGTTACATTTTCACGGGTACCCGGGTGGAATTTTACTACCCGGGTAATCTGATGGCAACGGGTACCCGGGTCCCGGGTACCCGTTGATAGGCCTAAACATGACAAAAGCATATTTAAAAATTGGGCGAAGCTATGGTTAAAAGCTAAGAGTCTTTAAGCCTCTCACTTTGCTTAATAAAATAGCTTCAGATGGGTCAATGTTCACCATTAAGGTGACACGGTCCAGACAGCTGTGTGAGGTCAGCCATCACAAAACCACGCCCACTGATGGCAGTGGAATCACTTAACTGATGCCCGTAGTAAGTCCATTTGCTTGATTAAAACCGGAGACCTAGTCGTACTGTCTTCCGGCTATGGAATAATACAAGTTTAAAAAAAAAAGATATGTATTTTTAATTCATTGGAGAAATAATAATATAGGAAGTGAAATAGACGTTTACTCTTTAGATGTTTAAAGATATGAACAATTTTACTATCAATTTTTATTATTTATAATAATCAGTTATTGTATATTATATGTATTTTAGTGTCTTTCCTGGGTCATGCCAACGTAAATATATTTAATTGTGCGAAAAAACAAATAATTGATAATAATATCAAAATAATATCAACGTGTGTATTACGAGCATTATCAATCAATAGTTATCTGTTCACATCAAAACGGGTGTCTTATTTCCCTTGCCCCCTTACCCGCCACCTCAACCGAGTTGTGTAAGAACACCCCCGCGTCTTTGCTGCAAGTGTAGCCCCTGACATTGGTACAATGTATCTTGAAATTCCAGATATCCACAAATGAACTACGCTTTGAAATATGCACGGCATTATTTAATAATCATCACCTTTCGATAACATTAATAAAATGTCGCTAATGGCTCAAAAATTATGTTAACGTTCATCAATTCAAATTATTAAATTTATTCATTTTTAGGGTAGTTTTCAGTTAAATTTATATAATCAATCCAGGGAGGGTGAATGTTGGTAAAATATAAAACATGAATCAAGCAAGTTTCAAACACGTCTTAACTGCAAACCGATGCTGTGGAATAAAACATCAGAACAAAACAAGACGAGCCGCACTTCGCCCATCCCTGCTATATAACAAAGTCACACGTGTCCAGATACGCTTTATAGCTAACCTCATGTACCCATTTAGGAATTGGTTGCGAACCTTTTTTTTCTTCTTTTTTTTTATTGGAGGTACTGCGTGGCAGAAATTCAACCAGAACCAGAAGAACCAGCTTCTTTATAGCAAAGTGCAAACACTTCAATAAAACCAGAAAATGGGGGTTCGCCACAGCTGGTTTGATTGGGGAAGTGATACTTTTGGTCTCGAGACGGATGATGACTCGGGCCGACTGTGGCACGCGTGCCATAGGTTAGCCAGCACTGGTTTAGAACAGGGGTCTCCAAACTACGGCCCGCGAGGAACTGTCATACGGCCCCTGGAGACCTTTTAATCTTAAAAATATATATATATATATATGATAATAATAATAAATAAATAATAATTTTAAAAATTCTATTTTTACCCTTAGTTTACCACAAAACTTAGTAGTTGGAGGTTAGTAGTGGCTCCCCCAAAGTCCAAAGGGCTGGTTGACAGTTAATGCGGCCCTACGGCAGAAAAATCTGGAGACCCCTGGTATAGAGCAATCACCACCACACTACGTATAAGGGGACAACCCTTACCCTCAACGTTCGACTGAACTGCTAAGTCTCCTGACGCCATATGGCACCATTGAGAAAGATTTCCCCGATGTCTCGTCGTGAAGGTCCGGTCGTGGTGGGTCATGGCTTATACCAATTATGCTAATGGTGCGCCTTCATTTCCACCCCTCCCCATTTTCCCCCGTCAAGCGTGAAACAAAATAATTAAGAGAGAAAACTTAAAAATAGAACGTCAACAATCCTGACGGATCGTGAGAGCAAACTCTGGTAAACATATTTGGACTTAAACCTGGTGTAAGATTCAAAGGATATAATTCTTTATATAATATTGTATGTTTGTTGATTTCCCGAATTTGTTGTTGCCTATCCCCCCAGGCGTATGTATCACTGTAATAATTCTGAAGATTTGGTGCTACATTCAGAGGCGTCACTAGGGTTCGTATCACCCGCGGCGGTAGCTAATGATGTCACCCGGGGCGGTTGCTTTTGGTGTCACCCCCTCACGATTTAACCCATAGAACTCCTTCGAGTATTCCAGTGCCAAATAACGGGAATATATAGAATTTTACAGTCTGGTGTCACTCCCCTGATGGTGTCATCCGGGGCGGTCCGCACCCACCGCACCCCTAGCGACGCCACTGACTACATTTCCTAGAAATATACGTGGATTTAGAAAAACAAGTTTGTAATTCAAATAGTTATTTATTTATGCTAAAATTTGAAGGGAAACAAAAAACTTCTTTAAAGAAATTTAATAAACTACATATTTGGAGTCAATTCTATCAATAAATTTGAAGAGTGGACAAAAGTGTGGGGTTATTTTAAATGAAATTTAACTGATGCACAACAGGAGTCCGGCAAATTGATTTCATTGGTTAATATTGAGTGTTTCTTTCACTCAGATTGATTGCATAATTTCTCATTTAAATTTCACATAATTTATATATATATATATATATATATATATTCAAATAAATATAGCACGATAGAAGACTAGAACTAAAATAAAAGATAAAAGTATATAATACGCTAGAACAGAGGTCTTGAAACTTTTCTGCCAGAGAGCTGCATCAACTTTCAAACAGTAGTTTGGGGGCCAACTTCTAGCCCCCAACTACTTTGTTTTGTGATAAACTACAGATAAAAGTGGTATCTGTTTATATTGAGATTAAAAGGCAGGATGAGAGGTCCTCGCGGGCCGCATCTGGCGCGCGGGACGTAGTTTGGAGACCACTGCGCTAGAAGAAAAAACATTAGAAAATGGAACACTCTAATATATAGAAACTTGGACCCATTAAACACAAGTAATGCAGAGTAGAGGATTTCTAAAGCATAAAAATTAAGTTATCAATTACCCCACACCACCAACCTTCCAACATGACACACAATCAAACGTAATACTTCCAAACTATATAGGAGTTTCAACCGTTTATATATAAATGGGATTCTTTATTCAAACTGAATTTTTTTTACAACGTCGGGGGTTGGTAAACTTGTTTGCATCATACCCCAAATAATAAGATTTTATGTTGACGTTACCTCAAAAGGAGCGGATGCCAATGACTCTGCATAACCCACAAGAGCTCACCCCCCCCCCCTTTTTAAAAAAACAAAAACAAACCCAAATGCGGTAATTTACTCCTGTTCGCTAACTTATGTTTTATATACACTAGAGGTAGGTACACTTTTCACTCAGGCGATGGCATCATCAGTGAGTCATGAAACTTAGTAAAAAAAATAACCGCTCCGGTTCAAGCACAAACATGTTGATTTTAACATGATTTTATTGATGTTTTCACATTTGCCACAGGCTTGCTTCCGCTGGACGCACAGAACACCGTTGCAGGTTGCGAAATACATACGGCATGATACGAACCTAATTTTCTCAATCCTGACATAAAACTGAATGTTTGTGAGCGACTCAATAACAACTACGCAGAATGGTACACCACTTAACGTAAAGTTAGATTCAATTGAAAGACACGCCAACTTCGTTCATAAAATTGCACTGCGCTGTTGTAGGCGTTCATAAATTACAATTACGATGAATGAACGTCAGGCGAGTACTTGCTACACAACTACGGCAGCGAGTGAACTCGGACATGAAATACAACTACGATGAGAGGACGCCAAGCGCGTACACGAAATACCACTATGCTGATGTGCTATCGGAACGCTTGCACGGAACCACCACTGAGGCAGGTCATAAAAACAAGATTGGGGTTTTCCAAAGGAACAATAAACAGCGCTGGTGAATCGAAGAGCAGCGGACAATTATAACCGCATTCATGTATTTATTGCTACGGCGTATTGGCCAATGTCTAATCCAATTATCATCGAGGAAAATGGGTGGACGCCAACCTGCTGTCTGTCCCCGATTTACTACAGCATTTTTTTTGAGCAATTCGTTTGCTTTTCATTGTCTCACGAGTTGGTGAGGAGATAAAAGCCCAAACGTTCGCCGTAGGAAATTAAGTATTGTTGGATTGTATATTAGAAAGTGATTAACCAATGCCAATGTCATTGCCTTGAAGCGTAGAATTTGACTTTTTTCTGACGATGAGCAAATTTACATAAACAATACACAAATTAACACAAACAAAACGAATATATAAAAATAATAATAAATAAATAAATAAAATATAAATAATAATATATTTTTATTTTTAATATTTTTTTCTATTCGTTTTATTTGTGTATTGCAAGTCGATTGAAAAAGGCTTTTGCCGAAGCGTTCGCTGTTTTCTTACGTCCTGTCAGGCTAACCCTTACCCTGTTTACGTCTTTTCCATTTACTTATTTATAAGCCTGATTGCAGTCTCAGCCCCCCCCCCCCCCCATTTTGAGCACATTTACAGTAATTTAGAATGCTCAGAAGGAAATTGTTTGTTTGGGGACCAAAAATTATATTCTAGTATGAAAATTATTGGTAGTTCAAACTATATCCCTTATTTTTGTTTTTTATTATCAACCGTTCCCCTAAGTCCGCGTTTAAAAAAAATCTTAATAGGGCAGTTTGAAAGAGAAATAAAGCTGTCAAAATCTGTGATAACTGAAATTTGATAAATTGGTTTATTTTGTACCTTTAGCCGAAGACGACTGTTATTTGGTATTACATAGGAATATTCATGGAAGAATACACGGTGTTTCTGCGTCTGGCTTAACGATAGTCGCGGTCTCGAGTCTCTGTGGCAGGGATTAAGGGTGCCCCTGTGTACAACCAGCTCACATGGGTACCTGACCTTTTTTAGTTTAAATGAATACGCCTGGGCATTATGCCACACAATCTCTATTACGCCGCAGCCTATGAACGATGCTTCGGTTGCCAACAGGTCGGCATGGTTCGTGCATTTTAATAAAAACAACAAATTCAGGACGTAATAATTTTCTATATAAGACCGCCTGTTATGCATTAAAAAAAGAAAAAAAGGAAACCTTATTTTTTATGGATAGTGGTTGAGGAAAAAAAAAGACCGTTGAAAGCAATTGTAGTACAGTGAAACACTAATAGTAGAAGGTACAAGTGATGATTGTTTGAATTATGATGGAAAGGTGTAAAAAAAAAAAGTGAAGGAAGATTGAAGGATGCGATATCTACATTGTAGCCAACGTTAAACAACCAGGTTTATATTAAGGAGGAGGGTTGGAATATGGCCTGACTGCACATTTAATTGTTTGCGATGCAGCACTGGGGAAAAATGATTTCAGTAAATTGCGACAATGTAACCTGTCAAAACCTACAGTTGTAGGCACGCATGGAAAAATCTTACACAAGCAACACTAAATTGCACACATAGTTATTCTCTAGATTCTTGTTGTGTGTAAATGGCTTTAATGCTTGGTTTTAGTTCTATAGACACGCTAAATAGAATTCAAAGAAGTTAAAAATTGATTGAACGTTTGAAAAACTGCTCAGTTTAATTTGAATGTGTCTGTTGTTTCCAGTTGCCTTTATGTGGTTGTGTGTGTTTATTTTTGGTTTTTCTTTTAGAAACACAGTTTGCTGAGCCGCACAAAGGCGTGCAACTTAGAGATCAATATTTTATGTGTTTTAATCACTCACTTAATTGTAACTTATGGTGCGCATTATATTGAACAACCTTTTTAATATTTCCTGACGCGTTGTTAGATGCGTATTATATTGACCCCTACTTGTTTAAAAATACATTCGCTATCTGTTAATGTAAATGCTAGTAATTGCTAGTCAGTCTCGCGGTGCGCATTAAATTAAACATGTTTTTATAACCCTTTTCCCGTGATAAAATAAAATTGAAATTAAGCAGGCAGACTGTAGTAGTTTTTTAGCGCATTTTCGAGAAGTCGAATGCGCTATTGCACCCGTTTTGTCCGTCTGTCATCACCATGATCTCAGCAACCATAAGTCCTAGACCCATGATGTATATATGTTTTTTTGTATGTCCTGACCTGCCATTTGTGCATCAACACTCAGTTACTCGATCCGTTAAAAAACCCCGTTAAAACTACCAAAAAACATTGCGAATCGAGAGATAACACTGGCGCAGGCAACGGCCGCCATTGCCGGAAGTCGAATACATCGTTTTTCAAGCATTGAAGAGTTAAAGTTATTGGTTAGTGGTGCGAAAGCGGGCAAAAGAATTAGTTTTTTTTTTGTTGACGTCATTAGAATATGTGTAAAAGTTTAGAGAGTTTTACGTCATCATTTGTGGTGACTTCAATCAAGATCTTAGCGGCCCAGGGGCAGAAATTGAAAACTTTTTCGAAACAAGCTTCAACATTCAACTACTTTCAACAAGATTGGCAACCACGATCTATCAAACAACAATTGATGGAGTATTTGGGCGATTAGCTGATTACAATTTAGAATGTTTCATTTATGAGTCCTATTTCAGTGACCACAAACCACTTGTAGTTAGATTAAAGAGAAAATAAAAAAATTTAAAATGTAAAGAAATGACTTTTAAATAATTTTTTTTCAGGTATATTCATTACACAAGAAAATTCATAAAAATATGTCTAAAATCTAAACACAATTACTGATAACTACATAATGCTGATATCTAACATAAGTACTGATACATAATACGAAAATGCGCTAACACGTCCTGAGTCCAAAAAGGGACCAGGCTTAACATGATTTTTTTTCTTTACTCTAAATTCTTAATATATTTGACAAATAAATAAAATTTTGAATTTTTGGATTGTCTTGCGATGCATATTATATTGAACATTCTTAGTTATGTCTCGTATCAGTGGCGTCACTAGGGGGTGTGGTGGGGGCGGGCCACCCCGGGCGACACCATCACAAAGGGTGACACAAAATGTAAAATTCTATATGTTCTCGTTATTTAGCACTGACAGACTTGGATGAGTTCTATGGCATAGGTCGTGTGGGGGTGGTGGGGTGATATCATGAGCTACCACCCCGGGTGACACCAACCCTAGTGACGCCTCTGTCTCGTGTAAGCAGTATTTATAATAAAAAAACTTTGTTTTTTTACGGTAAAAAAATTATCTTCTACTTACAGGCCAACAAGTTCAAGTTCACTGAAGAGCAAGTAAATAGTAAGTCACACCAGACAGTCACCACATTGTACATAATAATACAGCATGTGTTGTCTTATTGGTTCGTCAATCGAATTTGGTTTCACTCATAGTCTTACTCTTATTATTTCAATTGTTTTTTTTTAAATTAATAATACATGAATATTTATCGCACTTCCAATGCAAATTACGCCCCCCTACACCCAAAAAATGTACATGAAAAAAATCAAACAACAAAACACTAAAAAGCTCTTATTTGTTTTTATGTCATAAGTTTTAATCTCCTAGCCTCACACGTTAAAATAAATAATCGCTTTAAAAAATTGTATAATAAAGAAATTTTGAAAAAACAAAGATGTTTATCTGATGCTCAATGAATGTATATAGCCAGCTCTCAAACCAAATCATTCATATGTCCCAGGTTTAGAGCCAGCTCTCAAACCAAATCATTCATATGTCCCAGGTTTAGAGCCAGCTCTCAAACCAAATAATTCATATGACCTAGATTTAGAGCAGCTCTCAAACCAAATCATTCATATGTCCCAGGTTCACAGCCAGCTCTCAAACCAAATCATTCATATGTCCCAGGTTTAGAGCCAGGTCTCAAACAAAAACATTCATATGTCCCAGGTTTCAGGGAAGCCTTCGAACTCTTCGACAAGGACGGCGACGGTCAGATAACGGCGGTAGAGCTGGGCATTATCATGAACTCACTGGGACAGAACCACACCCAGGCTGACCTCGAGCGGATGATATCAGAAGCCGATACCGACGGTAAGAAATTTTTAAAGAACACGCGTTCATTAAAAAAATGTATCGTTAGAAAGCACCACATGGGGCTCGGCGGGCTTACGGAAAAGATTTGATACGAGACGAAACACATTCCCCGAGAAATAATGATGCTTACGTCAGTGCTGGTTATATTAATATTTTACCGAACACGTGACATTTCCTTTGATGAAAAAATTATTAATGAGGAAATTATGCCTTTATTAATAATGCTGATTACCTGATTGAACATTAACCAGGGCCATAATTTACTGGTGTAAAAATTAGAAACATAAAACATAAGTATCATCTTTAGAACAGAGCAAACATAGATGGAATCGCAGACGGCAGTACTAAAGAAGAACATTTAGCATTGTAATTCTCTGGATGGGCGCAAATATTTTATTGTTGTAATAAAAAACATTTAAAGACATCTTTGAAGTAAAATTAAATTAATATTAGCGTCTTAATATGTTGACAAGCATAAAGTTGCAGTCCTAAAATGTATTTCCCTGTTATAAAAAACAAACAAGCTTTCAAATGTGTTATTTAACAACGTCAACATTCACATAATGTTTTGAAACCACAACTAATCCCAAAGCCCAAATACAGTTATTTTCCCACATCTTAATCGTTTTTTGATGCTGAGTATTATCAATCAAATTACCTAGTACATAACAATACAGTTGTTTTCCTCTTTTTCCGTCTTTAGAGTGTTTTTTTTAAAATTGCAACTATTTAAACCACGTTGTCTCTCTCAATTATTTGAGAGACATAAAATATTACTTTCCATTTCTTGGGTGGGTTTAATGGGAAAAAAAGGGGGGAGGGGGTTGAGATCATACCGAGGGAAAAGAAGATGCATTAGGTTATTGTCATATGATTTGTAGCTTTGCCTGGCTTTTCAGCAGGACGCTATAAGGGGATGACCATATAAATTTAGGTGACATTGACATCTCGACGCAGAAAATTTAAAGAGAGATATGGTGGAAAGGCAAAGATTTAGTTCTAAGAGTTGAAATAAAAATTAGATTAACGTAAAATTTTAAAATCCTGCGGAAGTCTTGGGAAAACAGCCAATCACTTGACGAGAGATTATGGGTAAAAAAAGCTGTTTTCCGAAATAGATATCCATAAGATTTTTTAAGATTAAGGCTGATCATATAGCTTGGCTCTTCTTGAAGCTTATGTAAGACTCAATTTCGTGTCTGTTGATTTTCAAGTAGAAAGCAAAAATATTTTAGATTACTAGAGGTGCATAATGAATTACCCACAATTCTGATATTTAGTAGCAGTGAAGTTGGTAATACAATCTGTATCTGAGTTGGTCTTAAATAAAATGGACTCGCTTTTGGTTGCCCTGTGGATAGTTGCCCCCCCCCCCCCACTCTCCAGTTTTTGAGAGACATGACCTGATATATGATCTTAAATGGACATGTCATGACCTTATGTGATCTTAGGGGAAAATATACACGTTTATTCTCAAAAACTGGTTAATTAGGAGATTTTTTGTTTTAGAATGGGCCGATAAATCGAACATGTAAAGGAATCAGTCGTAAAACCTTGCCTAAGACGGTAATCGTAATCAGAGGCGTCACTAGAGCTGGTGTCACCCGTGGCGGTAGCTCATGGTGTCACCCACTCACATAGAACTCCTCCGAGTTTTCCAATGCTTAATAACTTGGAACAAATAGAATTTTACATTTTGGTGTCACCCCCCTGATGGTGTCACGCGGGATGGCCCGCCCCCACCGCACCCCCTAGTGACGCCACTGATTGTAATAAGGTGAGGAGGCGATGGGAGGAGTGCAGTTAACGAGAGGTTCAATGGATGAAATCAAACTTGCGGGATATTAATCTTTTTTATCCTTGGGCATTCGCCTTTCTTGATTAACTGAAACTTCTGTCTGGGGTGAACTTCCATGTCATCACCATCGAATCTTTAAAAAAAAAAAGCAACAACATGGATACATGGATATTTATGTGGTTAGGCCTGGTTGCCGACCACTTTAGGAAAAAGTTGTGCCAGGAATGGTTCAACAGAAGGATGGACAGAAGGGCCAATGCCGACATGCTCAATGGTCAAACAGGTCAATGGCGGAAGTTGAGCCACAAACACAAGAGTGTGGGGAACCAAATGAGAACGGAAAACTGCCCTAACAAGTCACACTTAAACAGATAGATCACAACAGGGACTCAAACTGCCAGCATTGCCGCCTCTAAGACAGACGTGTACATGATGACCCCGGGGAGTGAGTCCAACGCTCAGAATATGTTGTATGGCGCTGCCTTTTATAGCAGATGGAGCAGTAGAGAAATCTCAAAAGCTTTCAAGAATATGAGAATAAATAGGGTTAGGCTTTTGTCACGTGAGATATGTGCGATGAAAGAAATGCAGTGGTGTTTCAGGGTCGAATGAAGGCTAATGTGCAGTCGGTATGGTGTGTTCACAGTTCACGAGAAGAGGGACAACACGAGACTTGAGGTGGTTAGTTGGGTGTGTGAAGAGTACAGGCAATTTGGAGCTGCAGAGTTAAAAATTAGAGGTGAGAAGTTGAGAGACAGAGATGAAGCTAGTGGAAGTAGAAGAAACATTGTTGCATATTGTAAAATAAGTGTACATATTTGTTATTGCATTATTAAAGAACATTTTTCCTGGATTCTATTAATGAATTGAATTATTGTGTGAAAGAGGATACTATTAGACAAGCCCACTAAGAAACGCAAATTAGGTCAATCACGAGAAAGTGAGAAAACGGGGCCTCGGCCGTGATATAAAATGGTGTTAGATGCGGCCATCCTGTGACAGCTTTAATCTCATTTAATCCCCGCAACAGTCCTCTTAAAAACCTTTGTTTTGTCTCTGGGGGGAAAGTCTATGATTTAAATACATGTCTGAATCCGGAACTAATTACCCGTTTTACAGACCGCATTCCGTACAATTAAGACGATGTTTTATATTATTTCAGGGAATGGCACCGTGGAGTTCAAGGAATTCATGGACATGATGGCCAAGGTCATGTATATTTCTGACCCCGAAGAAGATATTAAGGAGACTTTCAGGTGAGTTTAAAGCATCCTACTTCGATGTCACTTCCTAACCGTTTGTCTCACTTCCGTTGGTAAGGTTAGTGCGAGGGGTAAGGGTCGGCTTTTTGGTTCAGTGAGTAGAACAAACGCCCTAGGCATCGTGCCCGGCCGAGGGGGGCTCGGTGCAAAAGTTTTTTTTTTTTTTACGCAAACACCTACACTACTCAGTTACGCACGTGAAACTCACCCAGTGCCCCATGTACATTAAAGGCCTTCTTTGGGGATTCACATGAGGGGCTGTCCACCCGGACTTCATTTTTGAGGGTTAAGGTGGTACACTTCTTGTGCCACCCCGGAAGTCCCTAGCCGAAAATACGCCTCTGGTTATTACACCCACAGGCAGCCCATTCCACATGACGGAATGCTAACGACAATCTGTTCGATATACATTACAAATATTTAACTTTGTGTAACTATTTTGAAGCTTAAAGAAATAGAGCTAAAATTAAAGAAAGTGACAAGCATGTTTGAACATTTTAACAATTATTCCTTATGTCTTCAAACTCGTGCCAAAGCTACTAAAACTATAACAATTAAATAACGACTTTCTATATTTTATTGGATCCTCGCACTTCCACTGACACCGAATTTTAATATCATGTAATTTAAGAAAACAAATTAGGGCTTTTAACGATTAATTTAAATTTAATCATTAACTTTTGATTAATTAATCGTTAATTTCAATTAAAGCCAAAAAAAAATATTTATGATGTCATAACCAACAATTATTACATGTTCTTGTTTAAAATCTAAATAACACTGAAATGTCTCCTTTATGTGTCATTTTTTAACCAACTTCGCAAAAAGACAAGTGTGTTGACATTATTTGGTTTAAGTTATGAGCGGGTCTAATTTACAATATAACCAGCCGAGCTGAACAATCACTCACATGGATTTGAGATATCTGGTATGCACAAAACCAGAGGCAAGGAATGACCTTATCGGATATCGGTGTTCATTAAGTTTTCACCATTGTAGTCTGTTAATGGATTTGGGAACCTTCATCTCCATTTTGTAACGCAGTAATTCATCAGCAGATATTTTGTCATTTTCTGCCTGTGATTCACTCTATTACTGCCTTTAGCTTAATACGCTTTTCATTTGGTTTGATAAGTAGGCGAAGTGGTAGAACGATGTTGGGCAAACTTTATAAACATTTTGAAGATTCCCGTCAGTCAACAGTTTAAAACCAAAATGTTCGTGCAATCGTCAGGACATTTATTATTTATCGGCCACTATTTTTTAATTATTTATTTTTTTAACTTTAATTAAAAAATTAAAGTTTTTGACTTCCAATAATTTGTTAAGTGATGAGTCAATTAATCGTTAAAAAATAATTTTAATCGTTAAAATTTTTAACGATTTATCTAGACATTAATCGTTAATTTACGCAGCCCTAAAAAGTATTTGACACAACTAATTTTAAACTTAGTTCGAGATCAAATACTACACAATGTTTGATCATTGTTTGTTTTTTTCTGAAATAATCACATTTTGCACATCCTCATAAGCATGTTTACAATTTTAATAACCTGAATGTCATAGAATAGCAAACATCAGGTCAAGTCCATGTGTATTTATTTCCCAATCGATTTTCCACATTATCTTTCACATTATCAAAGTAAATATACGCTCTGGATATTAAACAGCTTTGGTTTATGGCAGGGTCTTCGACAAAGATGGCAACGGTTACATCGAGGCAGACGAACTGAGGCGGGTGATGACCAACCTGGGGGAGAAACTCACGGACGAGGAGGTGGAGGAGATGATCAGGGAGGCAGATGTCAACGGAGACAGGAGGGTCGACTACAACGGTAGGTTGGAAGAGGAATGGGGTCAGGATATGCTTGGTGTGAATACAATGGTAGGACAGAGAAGATACTGGGCAGTGCTTCTCAAACTTTTTAGTGTGGCGGCCCGACGGGAATTTTTTTAATTGAACCAGGGACCGTTGAATTATTTTCACTGTACTGACATGGTAGCGAAATGTCCTTTCTTTGTAACTTCTGCGGACCCGGCTCGGATGGCCCACGAATCGGCACCGACCCGCGTTTCACCACTTTGAGAAGCACTGATATAAGGGATTCCAATACATTCTTAGGTTGGAAGAAATGGGAAAAATTTTAGGAGGGTTTGCTACAATGGTAGGTTGGAAGAGAGGGAACATTTTTAGGAGGGTCAATTACAACTTTAAGTCGTGGAGGGGGGAGGGAGCAGATTGAGGAAGTTCGAATACAACTGTACGCAATAGGAGAGTAGATTATGGAGGGTCCAATACTACGTAGGTAGGAGAAGAGGAGGATGGGCCAGGAGGGTCAACTTTAGTGAGGTGGGGAAGATGAAAGAAAGAGCGTAGACTGCAGCGGTAAGTAGGGAGGAGGAGTTTGTGATGATATTCAGAGGGTTCGACTATGGTTGGTTGTTCCGTTGGTTGATCTTATTTTGAAATTTAATTAGCCTATATCTTCGTTTAAAATGGAAGACCTTTAAAATATGAGGCCAGAGTAGACATTTGACCATAATAAACCTACCACGCCAACCTCTGAATAGTGCTTTCATATAAAGTAGATTACTTGTTATTTAAACCAGGCTTAAGTTAGAGTCCCCACTTTCATTGAAAAAATTTAAACAGTTTTAGGACCACACTTTCTTATTCTAACGCACACAAAAAGTCTTTCTTGAGCCGACTCGCTTTCGACATTCCATAAATTACATTTTCACCATTTATTTTTTTTTCAAATCCTGTGCTGAAATGGGATTTTTTAAGTTAAAGAAGTTACCCATTTATTGGATGGCATATTACCTCGATCTCTAACGTCATCTTTTCAAATCATCTCCTCTGATCATCAATGTTTTCTTTCCTCTTTAGAATTTGCCCGCATGATGAAGTCAACGTAGCGTAGCCTTCCATCCCATCGAATGAGACTGTCGAGCAGACGGTCAATATGGCGCTTGTGATACATAATGTGGATAAAGTCACTTTGATTTTTCTTTTTATTTGTGTGTTTGGGGGGGGGGAGACGGGTGTGACAAAATTATTTGATGACTTGTATATGTAAAATTGACTCTTGTACATGGTTTTACTATGTGTGTGAGCGCGTCTGTGATTTTCTTATGAAATACGGGATTAAAATATTAAGACATCAAGAAGAGAAACACGTATTGTAAGAAGAATAAGACTAAAATATTTCAATAGTATCAAGAAGATACTTATAAGAAGTATCTTATTTTTAAAAAAAAAATGATGCATGTGATTTTGTAAGTAAATTTTGTGATTTTTTAAAGTGAGTAAACAAAAAAGTCATATAGTGTGTTTTGGGATGTGTACATGTGAAGACGTTTCGGGGCGTTCTGCTGCCTTGAAATAATTATGTAAGACAATGAAGACAATGTTGCTGTTCCAAATCGTATAACGATGCGCTTCATCCCTGGTTTAAGAATTTAAACATGTTGTTTGACTCTATGCTATTTTTTATTAAAAAATTAATGTAATAAACTCACAAAAATCTAAAAATAGAACATTACTCATTGAGCTTTGAGGTTTTCCGGTTTTAGAATGGACAAACCTTATATGGACATTTCACAGTGGGAAGGGGGGGGGGGTAAATTTTTAGCTCAGACTCGTCGTCTGCTTTGATTTCCTTTCGAATGACTGTTCTTGTTATAACCGGTGGTTAAAATGCCGTTAGAAACTTATTAATAATTAGTTCCTGCATTTTGCCCCTGGGAGATAAACTGATGAAAACAAACATTGGCAAACCGTTAGGAAGGCTTAATTCGGCATTAAAAGTTTACAAATTCAACTTGAGGTTTTAGTGGCATGTGTGGTTTTTTTCTTAAATGAGAGGGGAGGGGGTGGGTGTGTTTTGTGTGGTTTGTGCCATGGTGTGTGTGTGTTTGAATGACGTTTAAGGGTTGTTTTTTCAATCGCTATGATTAGTTTTTGAAAATGTAATAACAATTATTAGAAGTCAACTAGCCAAAACCAAGAACAACAATTTAAGCTAAAGAAAAAAATCCTATATTCCCGATCGGAACAGACTGCAATTTAATTGTTGAGAGAGAGAGAGAGAGAGAGAGAGAGAGAGAGAGAGAGATAGGACGTGAGCATGAGCAAGTGTTTTGTTTTTTTAATTTAAAATTTTAGGATTTGACCAAAACTCGAGTCTGCTTCCTTCAATAAGAAATAGTGACGTCACATGCATGTTTTTTTAAAAACCTGTTTATTCGCTTCCCCTCCACTTTCCTGTAAAAAAGAATACAACTTAACATTATGGGTGTTTGTTGTTTTAGTTAACTTCTTGGACTTCATTTTTTCCCTCCACATTCCAGGGAGTTGAAACGTGACCGACAGCCACATCTGAGGCATTTCCACGAATCTAAAGTTGGCGGAACCTCGATTTTTCTACTCCTTGAGATTGGTGTGTTAAACGTTTGTGTTAAAGTGCTTACGAGCGTAAACGTAAATAATCTCACACGTGATAAGAGCTTATGTTTCACTAAGCGTTCAATGGTGTTATGAGAGATGGAAAGCGATATAACGAGAATGAGAAGGGTGCAGATACAAAGTAAACAACGGAGAAGCAAAGTTTGAGAAAGAGAGAGAGAGAGAGAGAGAGAGAGAGAGAGATTGAGGGAGAAACAAGGATAGATATATGCAGATTGAGAGAAAGGCAATGGATATACACATTCGAGACAAAGTGAGAGATTCACACATGATTCGGAGACTGGAGAAAAAAAGACAATGAACAGAGAAAGGGAGAAAGATACAACCAGGAAGAAAAAAACTAGGGTTCGATTAAGAGGGGGGGGGGGGGGGAGAAAGAGAGAGAAAGATTCGGAGAGAAAGAGAGAGACACAGAGAGGGAAAGAGAGAGAAAGATTTGGAGAGAAAGAGAGAGACACACAGAGAGAGAGAGAGAGAAAGAGAGAGAGAGACAGAGAGAGAGAGAGGGACAACGATTTCTTTCATGCTATGATTAAAATCTTTTGACATTTTGATATCAAAATCGATTGTGTGTGTTCTTTTGTTTTCTTTCCATTCAAAGTATTAAATAATAATAAAATGTTCCATCGAGAAGCGTTAAGACTGAACATCACCATAGGCACGTGGTCCTATATGCACGTGGTCCTATATGCACGTGGTCCTATATGCACGTGGTCCTATATGCACGTGGTCCTATAGGCACGTGGTCCTATATGCACGTGGTCCTATATGCACGTGGGTAGTGGTCCTATAGGCACGTGGTCCTATAGGCACGTGGTCCTATATGCTGAGCTTTTCGACTTGAATTAGATCAATATAAACCATATTTACGGTCGGGCGCGAGTTCCTTCAGCTTACATAACGATGGTGACGTATGTCAAGAGAGTCGCTATCGGGTCAGTGAATGACGTCGGTAGATGAATGAATCCGAACCATTCCCTACGGACCTTGCCCTTGCTAACCGGGGCGAACGAATAAAAGAGGAAGTTCATAAAATCCCCTTTCAGTTACTGTCAGCGGTTAAGGTTTTTTTTAAATTTTTTAAATTTTTTTTTTTTTGGTCAGCAAGAAAGATTTAGAAAATATAGAAGAAGAGTTAACGGAAAGAATATATTAATTTGAACTCCGTGAGAAAGGATAAAAGGGTGAGAAGAAAATACATTAGAGGCGGGAGTACAAAAGGAGTGGGGGGGGGGGGGATGGGTAGTTTGATTTATGCGGTAACAAGAAATGAGATCTATAAGAGTAATAGTGATTTCAGCCATCAGATCAATACGTCGTCTATTGCGACACAGTCCATAGAGTATTTGAGCAACTGAACATTGCTGTGAAATATCAGCAAACGATTGCCGTAGACTGGACATACTCGTAGAGGGGATGAAAATAATGAGTTGTTT